>JAFEME010000651.1:0-14631 GCA_018831755.1 Niveomyces coronatus
CTCACAAGCAGGAAGGTGTCCGGCATCTACAGTACTTACACCGTGCTCAATCGAGAGGACTGACCAAAGACTGTTGGGGTACAGGCTACAAGCTATTGTGATGGCACTCACACGCTCTCGCAGCCCACGGACGGGCAGCACGGGCGTACTTGGTACTCACTCCATCCCGTACTAAAAAGATGCAAGGATGCGGCGCGGCGGGACCTGCAGAAGCTTCAGTACTAAAGGCTGCAGCGGGACGCAAGATCCGGGTCGTATTGGCAGCAATTGGTTGGTGGTCTGCCATTCATTAACTTTTCCAGGCTCCGAGGCATTCAGGGGCTTTTTTTTTTTTTTCTTCGCAGTGTCCCTGAGTTGAGGAATGCATGGGTGTGGCAATATTGGGATAATGATTTGCATCTTGAGCCTAGTATGGACTAACTACTAGTAGTAGTCGTTTCGCTCAGGCTGGTCTCGACGATTGACGGTTGGAGAGTTTTTTTATTTTAATCTTTTGAGTTTGGGGGTTATTCGTTGGTCTAATCAATACCTGCTAAGCGGTGGTACAGGCACGGGATATCATTGCTGGTTATAGGGATGGTGCTGCTGGTCGCAAAGAGCCCAAGCTGTCGTTGCAGGACGTGCTCAACTAGCCTAGTACAGGTACTGTAGGTAATACCTAGTAGTGGGAGGTAGAGAGAACAATAAAGTGTACAAAGCCCGGAGCTCCTCACGCTGTAGCTGGAGGCGGGGCCGCCACGGCAAGCGTTAGCTTCCAGCCACACTCACTTTAGCGTTTTGTTTCTACGTTTCAGCCCCGGGGCTGCCCCTGCCTGCCCGCCCCTATTAGGAATAACCGTACAGTGCGGGACGCACAGTAAGACCTGCTCCGTTTGTCGGTAATGAAGTTGTCTTCGTCTGCTGGTCAACGGACGATACGATACGATACATATGTTGTACTGCATACTTGTTGGTCGCCATGTCGCGCACAACGGCATGGGTGACAAGATACAACCCGTACCACGACCTTTACCAAAGGTGCCATGTCGCGCGAAGAAAGCCGGATGGCTCGCTACGATATTTGCATCATGTCGCGTAACCATTTTATCTTGATTGTGGCAGCATCCCGTACCGCCTCTTGCACGGCGCAGCACTGTTTTCTACTACTTTTCTATTCACTTTTTCTTCTTCCACTTTCTTTTGTTCGTCTTCTCATTTTTGGCTATTTGCTTCCTTTCCATTCACCTCTCCAACTATTCTTCTGCCGCCTCTTCCGTCCATGACATGATTGAGGCGAATGCGACCAGGTGGCGCACCGACGCAGGGGCCCCCTTCCCACAGCTGAAATTGGCCCTCTCGGAAGAGCGTGCGCCAGGCGGAGGATCCGTAGGCAGCGCTAGAAGTGTGTGTGTGTGTGTGTGTGTGTGTTTTTTTTTTTTTTTTTTTTTGCTTCTCTCCCTCCTTCGTCTTGCAAAGTTTGCCACAATACAGGCTCGGCAATTGCCTTTCTTTTTATGAGGGGAGAGACGGGCGCAAAAGTCGAGACTGCTCTTGAGGAATGACACGAGCTGGTTGGAAAAGCAAATACAGGTCCGCTAATTCGAGACAGAAGCAAAGAAAATGAAGCCATAGAGGCATAAAGAAGCAAGTTATGGACTCAGAAAAAGCAAAAAAGAAAAAGTAAGAAGAAAAAAAAGAGAAGAAGAAAAGGCTGCTGCTCCAAATCAATAGGTGCGGCACAGCAGGCCTCTCGCGAATGGCCATTGCGCTGGCAAGACAGCCATCGCCCCCCTACCTTGGTTGCGTGCAGATGTTTCGGACTGAGCCCAATCGGCGGAGATGATGGTCAATCGGGCCCGTGAGCGCTGGTTCCCCTTCGCCGCCATGTACTTTGTCTGTACCATGACGCTGGCTCGGTCGTCATTATTCCTATCACGTTGCACGAGCCATGATACCAGGCGGTCAGCCACAACTAAAAGAGAAAAATCAGCATCAATCTATGTGACAATCTGGACACCAGCGGTCTGTGAGGCCGGGCGTCGCTCGCCAAAGGAAAGAAGAAACAAAATTGTCTGATGGACTGCGCCGCCGTCATCCGTCTCCCCCATCAATATGTATATGTGTTGCACACACGCAGAGCAGAGATGACTTTATCATCCGACAACGGAGTTTGCTGGTCATGATCAAATGTCTCTGAAACATTTTTTCCCCCATTGGAAAGCGAAGGACTCGTAGGGTTACTGAGCCTCATCCATCATATTTGTGCCCGCTTGAGACAGGGACAAACTTACTGGGAGCGTCACGTGCTCTCGTGTCAATCTCGAATCTGCTACTCCCTAACCGGCCTGCCTTGGTCGGCGCGCCTCTGGGTAGGGCGACGCGCGAAGCGTTCGATAGTATTCCATCCTTTTTCTTCTCTTCAGCCCCATTCTTCATCGTCATGGACACCCCCGACCGGCCTCTGTCTATTCGTCAAATTGCTCGCGCAAATTCTAAAGAGCGTATTCTTGTGCCTCCTATAAACTGGACCAGTTGGCACCTTTAACTCTTGCAGTGCTCTTTCACCCACCGTCATGCTGACGCTCCACCCCCAAAATTGAAGACCGCGTCAGCAGGCGATGGCGGTAAAGAAACCGTCGTGGAGAAACTCGACAGAGAGTTCCTTCCAGATGGTACATTCACCGGTCGAGAGTATGAGCTAAATTGGATTCTCAGGTCTAGTTGTTCTGTCTTGCCATTGCAGCAATTGTAAGTGTTGACAACGTGTCCACTTGCAAAGCATCTGCCTTCTTCCCTCTCCTTCATGAAGCCGTCTCTGAGACGAACGACTAATCTTCGGTTCCAACTGCCAATAAATAGTACCAATCTTGAATTTTACTTTGGCTTAAAAAAAAGGCGTCTTTTCTGCACCCGTTTCGCCCTCCAGAGCTCGGTTCAACCGCAAAGTTTAGCCTATTACACCATCGCCGCTTACATTGATCTTCAGCACATTCGGCGCTTGCGACTCGATACACTCAACCAATTCCAGACTCTTCGCGATGACCCTCCGTTGCACAGATTACTTTATAAGCATGAGAAGAAATTGGAGCTCGACGAACCTCTTCAGGACCCGCACATTATTGCTCTTCTCATCGCTGTCGCACGATGGCGTAGACTCTGGTCGATCAGGTATGGTCGACCCTATCGAGGTGTCAAGTCATATCCTGTGAGTTATACCATGACATCTACTTAGATTCTCAAGCGTGGGAAGTGTCGCGTTAATTTTGGAAATCGTCTTGTCACTGTAGGCGCTCGTCTTGGCGTCAACCAACATAAGTCCCGATTTGCTTATATACAAGGCAAATGTACCCGTGACCCTTCTCAATATGCTTGGCTTCCAAACAAGGTGCCCAAAGTAGCCCCGTCATTGTCCGTCGAGATAATACAAATGCCACTCATGCCGATGAGCACGATGCCGCAGCGACTGCAACAGCATATTCTACCGCCCGAGGTCATTACCTCGAGTCAGCCACAAATAGATGAAAACAAGAGCTGTGCCTCTTTAGAGTCCTCATAGGACGAAAATGCAGCTCAAATGATAGTCCTGACTGATGGAACTAATCCTTCGTTGTTAAGCAGTCGCCAGAGCTGAGCGTCGATAGCGCTCAGATGCGTCTCCCTTGGCTGCCAAAGCACCAACTTCCTTCGCAATTGTTTCGCCCACCAGTACATGATCATCATGGACCTCAAGCTTTTCAGGAGTCACAACTCAAATTCACCAATCAGCCACGACAACTCTTTCGTGGAAACACAGTCCGAGCGCAAGCTAGAACACCGGGGCCGCGTAGTTGCTCTGCGGGATAGCCTCGTTTCTTTGTCCTCTCGAAGAATAGTCTGTCTATTGAACCATTCGTTATTATGCAGCAATCCCTCTCCGTACCAACCAACCATCCATCGTCATCTTTGCGGCTTCTATGGTAGTCCGGTTCATCGCTCCCAAATGTTGCCGCAGAATGCATGTAGTAGCAACGTCTTGGCTGCGGTCTAAGATAACTCAGAGCCGGTGAAATGCACATAATCGATTTTGTCTTCTTTTATTTCCGCGGCAGCACGGTCAAAAGAGAAGCACAATAACGCAGACAAGTCCGGGAAGCAGAAGCAGAACCAGGATACCGCCCCGCAGTCACGCAGAAAAGTTTCCCATGTACTCAAACCTGATCTGTAAAAGCAGCACTCTTGTAAAAAAATTGGTTAGCATCATACGCTCAATCTCGAATGGGCCGTTGCTTTCTATCCTACCATTTAAGGTTTCGGAACCATCGCAATTTCCGCCTTCTCACATGGCATCGTCCGTGGAACTCTAGCTTCTAGAGGAGGCCTCTCCCAGTCTCGTTACTAGCCACGCGGTCTACGCTCAGACTTTCCATGCAACGTCGGATTACTACATGACGGGAAAAGAAAAATCCATGCCCAGGTGGGCTGCATTGCTTGCCATCTCATCTCGCTTCCTGCATCTCAGAGCCGATGACAGCAACCGCAGACGAGTCACCCACAAGAGGCTGATTGATGCAAGGCCATGCGTGAGAGCTGGAAGTAACTGCCGAGGCCTTCATTTTGCGCGTCCCAAGGCAGACGTGATGACATTACTTGCTTTTGGGCACCCTCGGCTTTCATGAGAGCTGGACAGGCCGTGTCAGTCGGCGAGTCAGTTCCCAGAATACCCCTTTTCGGGAAACGTGAATCTCGGACCTCAACAGACACCAGATCGACAGAGCAGATACCGGAGCCCCTCCCGATAGCAGACAGGAAATCGACCCGCGCCGGCGATTGCGCAGCTTGGATCCCTTTCAGGGGCATACATCGACCGGTTCCATCTTGCCGGTCAGTCGATGCTGCTCGACACCAAGGAGGCTTCTCCCATGCTGTACGCTGCCGAGTGATGGACAGAAAAAGCCGGCCATCAACGTTGATTGTATTCATAAAACACCCTTACTAACTAAGTAAGGGCACCTCAAGAAGTCTTATAGCTGCATTTACTTGTTATAGCTGCATTTACTTATTATAGCTGTATCTACTTGCTGATGCTACTATACCTCTTATATGTCATATCTCTAATTTTTACTATTATCTCTTATATCTTCTTTATTACTATTAGTAGTTAGAAACGTCCTAAGGCTTTTTAGAATAGACCGGCATATCGCTTTCGGTTAAGCTTAGCTAGCATAAACTTGGCAAGAATAAACAGACCATTAACCTGCTTGATCATAGTAGTAATGACCTGCTTCCTAAAGCTATGGGACGTTAAGCTTAGTATGCAGGACTATTACCATCGCCAATAAAGGCCGCCGCGTCGTCTAAGCTCCGATCGGTGGTAATCTGAATAGCGCTGAAAACGTCAGGGCGTCGTTGTCATAGGACCAGCTAGCAGGCTGGCCACCTAGATCCTGCATCATTATCCCCACCAACCTCGCATCACAATCTCGGTCTGCTGCGCTTCGTCCTAGGGCCAAACGAGCCTTCATATCGCGCTCCGCTGGCTTAGTATTAGAGACTAAGCCATCGATTTTATAACTGGCTAGGCGCGAGTGACGGAGATAGCACTCTTTGAGCAGCTTTTGAGATTTTCATGGTCGTCACCGATACGTATACCAACTGCCTAGCCATCTTGATCTTCGCGCCATAGCTTCGATTTTGCCTAGTGCAGCTTTGACTTGGCCGTCTAGGTCTCCAGTGACAATGCCTCCTCGGCGTAAACGATCCATGGCAGCATTTCGTTGAGGTCTTCTGCTTCCTCACGAGAGATTGCATCTGCGAGGCTCTCGATGGTTCGTAGAAGCATATCATCAATCGCTTAATGATATCAAGAGGTCGACGACCGGCTTTTTATCCCTATGTATTCACTAGAAATGGACAACGCTGTTCTTATTGTTAGTAAGTGGAGCAGTGGCCTACGTGATGTCGTCAGACTATATATGCATGTATGTTCTCAAGCGCAGATGTGTCGACGCGCTACGTAGCAGCCCTTCCTCCTCTCCTTACACAACTACGAACACGAGAGAAAACGGATCATGAATACAAGAGCAAGATAGCAACCCGATCCCCCCTGCCGCAGCGGACCGGCCGAGGCTGACGGCCGACCAGCTCGAGCTCTGCGCAAATATTCCGGCTTTAGGTGCGAGCACACAGTTGATGCGTGGGATGGATGATGTCCTAGAGCAAGTCAAACTTTTCAATGATCTATATCGTAAAAATGATGCATCGCGAGTGTTGTCTAGGACGGACCAGAAATCTTAGCTGATGAGGGTCCAGTCTCAGGTCATCACTACTATGATCTAATAGGTTGCTGGTCTGTGATGCGAGGTTGATGGGGATAATGACGTTGCAGGATCTAGGTAGCCAGCCTGCTAGATGGTCCTGTGACAGATACTCATCTCTCAAGTATGCTATATAGGACGTTTCTTTTTAGTGTAGACGCAGTAGAGGCGGGAAGAATTAGCTAACAGTCTTTTTAAACTCCTTCCAAGTTTTAGAATGTATTAGAGTAGATGATTTAATAGAGAGTTGCGCTTCAAGGCGACATTCTGTAATTGCCAGTCCTACATGTTTTGTAACCGAGCATCGAGAATAATATCATCGTTTTAAGCGAGACGCAGTTCGACGCGTCCTCACAATGTTAGTAGCTAGCTAGCTTACTAGACAGTTAATCAGACTCATCGTTTCATGAACCCCTGATAACCTAGAAAGCTTATCTATGCTTCTGAGCATGAAAATCCTAACGTTAATCCAGATAACTAACATCTGGGTGGCCTACCCTATACTTGTATTAGCTGTAGTAGTACTCATGAAGCATGGAGGAGGCCATTTTGAACATTTAACTTTTCCAACCTTCGAGAAGATTATTCAATCTTCATGCGATGCATTAGGGGAATAGGATCCGTACTCAGAGCGGCACAAACATCAGAGTGCGCCCCGTTTCCGCCGCACTTTTGCACGTCTGCGCCTATGGCGTTAATACTGCACAGGTACCCAGGTAGCGGGTAGTAACTACTAATAATGGCTGGTACTGAGATCCGCCATTGACCCGGCCCGGGTCGCCAACCATGACATAACCAACAACAACGAGCACCACGCAGTGATTTCTAACGTGGACTCCCGACACTATCAATTCACGCGACGACACAAGCGACCCCTCCCGACTGTCGAGACCTCTCCGATCATGGTCTGATGGCCTGTCTGCGCAGCGCGTCTTTGCTTCATCACCCGTAACCTCTTCCAACATTAACCCCCCCCCGCCGTCATGGACGATGCTCCAGCCCCCAAGCTCGCGGAGCTACTTCGACACGCGGACGACCTCGACAAGATCCCCGCCCTCAAGCAAGACTTTGCCCGAAAAAAGAGCGCCATCGACGGCCAGCTGCGCAACGGCCTACGCGAGCAGCTCGAGCGCACACAGTCCGGCATGACTGGCCTCACCGACGGCCAGCGCACCGTCCAGCTCATCAAGGACGAGATGATGACCATCGACCGCCTCTGCTCCGAGTCACAGAACATGATCAAGGACTTTACCAGCATCAACCTCGTCTCGCAGGCCCACCGCAACTTTGCCGCCGTCGAGACGATGCGCCGCAACCTCGAAGCCTTCAACGACCGCCTCGTCGTTGTCGAGGGCATGCTGCGCCAGGACGACGACGACCAGGAGAACATGCCGAATCTGCTTCCCTGTCACTACGAGCTCACGCAGCTCCGCAATATTCGCGACGACGCCATGGAGCAGATACAGCGCGCCGACGATTCCAGCCTCGAGGCCACCCTCGAGGACTACTTTGCCCGGCTCGACGACGTCATTGACTGGTTCGACGAGCATGTCGGTCTGCTCGCTATGAACCTCATCAACTTGGTCGTCAATGACAACAACGGCCTCGTCGTACGCTTTGCCGTCATCATGGAAGCAGAGGAGAAGAGCGACAGGCGCGTCCTGGCCTTGCAAGAAGCCCTAAAGGACCACAAAGAGATTGCCGTCCGCTTCCAAGGCATTGCCGATGGCGCGAAAAAAGTGCGCGGCTACAAGGAAAAATTTCTCGAGGCCATCAAGCTCAGTGCCGAGCAGCAGTTCGAGTCGGCGCGCGAGGAATTCCTCGACGATCCAAAGGGCCTCGAAAAGTGCATGAAGTGGTTCTTCAACGATCTCAACGCCGTCAAGATTGGCATGGCGCCCCTGATGCCTAAAAAATGGAAAATCGGCAAGGTCTATACCGACATCTACCATAACCTCATGCACGACTTTCTCATCCGCATGGTTGATGACCCCGAGGCGTCTTCCGTGCACACTCTAGAAATCATCAGCTTTCCCGAGAAATACTACCGCAAGATGGCCAAACTAGGCTACAAACAAAATGAACTGGCACCGCACGTCATTGACAACCGCGAGGCCGAGCTGGTGCGCGACTTCCGCCAGCTCATCATCAAGTTCCTGGACGAGTGGATCGAGCGCATATTTGCGCAGGAGCGGCGAGACTTTGCCGAGCGCAGCACCGTGGAGGGCTCCAACCTCGACCAGGACGAGTACGGCTACTTCCGGACGAAGAACCTCGTGGCCCTGTGGCGCATGCTGCGCGAGCAGGTCGACGCCGCCATCAACTCGCAGCGCGCCGACGTCGTCGAGGGCGTCGTCGACGCCATGTTCATGCGCCTGCGCGCCCGCCAGCAGCAGCAGCAGCGCATGCTGGAGGACGAGGCCACGCGCTACGAGGCGAGCAAGACGGTACTGGCGCCGTCCTCATCGACAACGGCGGCGGCGGCCGGTGGCGCCGCCGCCGCCCCGGACCTCGAGGGCTTCCAGGCCCTGCAGGACTGGCTCGTCGCGACGGCCAACGACCAGATCGCCTGCATCGACGACGGCGAGGACGAGTCCCGCCTCGGCTACCTCTCGAGCTTCCGGCAGCAGTTCGAGCCGCACGTGACGCCGCAGTACCTCGAGCGGGTCGAGCAGGAGCTCGCCGCTCTGCGCGACGGCTACGTCGACTGCAGCACCTGGTGCATCAACAAGTTCGCGCACCTCGTCTTCGCCGTCGACTTCCGCGCCGTCATGCCCGACTTCTTCACGCCGCGCTGGTACGCGGCGACGGCCATGAAGCAGATTGTCGTCACCCTCGACGAGTACGTCGGCGACTACCGCGCCGTCCTGCACCACTCCCTCGTCGACATCTTCGTCGAGATCTTCGCCGACGAGCTGCTCGTCCGGTACCTCTCGTCGGTGCGCAACCGCGGCGCCAAGCTGCGCCGCGCCGACCCCTTCCGCGACAAGCTCTTCAACGACGTCGCCACCGCCTTTGACTACTTTGACAGCCTCGGCGGCGCCGGCGCCGGCGGCAGCGACGCCGACGCCGACCCGCAGGACACCGCCGCCGCTTCCGCCATCGGCGCGTCCATCAAGCAGACGTGGCGCGCCACCGAGGGCTTCCTCGCGCTGCTCTCGGCGGACCGCGCCGCCGTGCCCGACGAGTTCGCCGCGCTCAAGGCCAGGTACTGGGACCTGCAGATCAGCTGGGTGGAGGCGGTGCTGCGCGCGCGCGACGACTTTGAGCGCGCCATGCTCAACGCCGTCAAGGCGCGCGCGGCGCAGATTGACGTGGTGCGAGGGCCCGAGACTATCATGGCGCGGGTTAAATGAGGGGCACGCGCGGAGACCGATCTTCAAGAGGTGGTGCGGCTTCTTAGAAAAACAGGCATCGCAAGAACATGGGTAGAATATGGCTTCCCTTAAAAGGGGGGGGGGGGTCCAAAGCGGCCAGGAAAGGGCTACAGTGTTTTTGTATGAAATCAAACGAAACCGAGGCGTTTACTTAGAATCAGAGGGCATCAATTTAATCGCTTCCGGCTACTTCAATGGGAGTGCCATTGACATCGCAACCTCCATCGTGTAGGACTCGCAATAGCAAACAAACTCGGGGACATCGCGAGATTGCAAGGGGAGTTGATGTTCTCGGCAAATTAGGTACAGACAAAAACAAACCTGTTAAACAGCAAGGACAATTTACAGCGAACCATGTCTTCGCCATGCAGACAGGTAAAAATCCTCCAAGAAAGAAGAACAGAAAGGAAACAAACTGCTATGGGGCCAATGAATGATTGTAAAAATGCCTCTCTCTTCACATTCTCGAGCATCTGAGTACGAAACTTTAAAACATGGTAGTTGTTTTAGTCAATAATTACATCTAGGACTTGCTGGCGAGTTCATTGGCGGCCTATTTGCTCTGTCAGTTCCTGCACGAACATGAATTTCTTCGCTGTTCATCATCGTACCTTTTCCAAATTATAGTCATACTTCTCCAGTGCAGCGACCGCGTCGGAGCGGGCATAGCCCATGCTGGTAAGACTCTTCAGGATCGGATCGTCATGCACTCCCTTGTCGGTCAGAGCACGCCCGACCACGGACGGCCGCTCCGAGCCCTTACCAGTCTCTGGCTTGGCATCGGCCGCCGTATTGCTGACGGGGTCGGCGGAGTCCAGACCGGAAAAGATGGCGTCCCAGTCGTGCGACTCTGCTCCCTTGCCTGCCTCGCCGCCCGGGTTCGAGGGGATGAAGGCAAAGCTGCTTTCGTTGCCAAAGCTACCAGGGTCTCCCTTGGATTGACTGGGCGGAGGACTGTCAAAGACGTTGTTGTGATCTTCGAATCCGGATCGGGAAATATTGGCAAAGTCATCATCTGCTGACCCCTCCTTGGCCTCTTCCAGGCCCTCGAAATCGTCGTCTAGGTCATCGAAGACACCTTTTGGCGGGACAGCTGGCGCTTGAGCCGGCGCGGCGGGGTGGGAGGCAGACGGGCCAAATATGTCATCGACTGACGAGCTATGGCCGGCAGCGGGGGCAGTTGCAGGAGCCGAGGTCAAGGGCTTCTCTTTCGAGGCATCTTCGCTCTTCGCTGCACCCTGATCACTGCCTGTGGGGGGCGGCAGCACGGCCTTATCGACAGCCTTGGCTTTTCCAGGTGTTGCCGGGGCGAAGTCGTCATCGAAGCCGCCTTGCTCGCTTTCAGAGTCAGACTCATCGCGTTCAATTTCGGAGATGGGGGGAAACTCTGTATTCATTGTCGACTTTGGCTTGGGGACCGCAGTCTCGGCGGCGACAGATGGCTTTGAAGCGGTAAAGGCAGCGAAGGCATTGTCAAAGTCAGCCTTGGCCTTGAGCTTATCATCACCGAAGGGTGCTGTGGCCTCTTTCGAAGGACTCTTTGGTGCCTTGCCAGTACCGTCAGTAGGCGTCTGTATCTCGTCAGATTTGTCGCTGTCGTCGGTGGTGACGCTTGTTGTGGCTAGACCGCCAGACACTGAGCCGTCAGCCCGCGAAGCCGGCGGCGACACATGACGAGAGGATGAGACGGACTCGTTCTGATCACCCAAAGGAAGGAAGCTTGAGCTGATTTGCCTCGACTCGGGTGGCGCCGGCGGTTGTTGCTCGGCCCGCAGAGTTGTTTGGCGACTCAGGACAGGCGTTGAGCTCGGCGGTGTTGCAAACGAACTGGTGCTCGCGGTCGAGGTTCCGGTGGTCTGTGGCCGGAAAGGGGCCGGTGCTTGCCCGGCCGCTCCGACCGGCCCAAATATATCATCCGGTCCGGAACCGGAAGGCGGCGAGAAGACGCCCATGATGTCTGTGCTCGCAGTGCGCCTGAAGAAAGGGTTGTTTCCACTTGCTGTCGAGAGCGCTGGGCTAGTCACGCTGGCATTAGAATCAGCTGCACGAGGGGCATCTTCCACGGGAGATTTGCTGATGATCTCTGCTTCTGTTTTGAGCTTGTCCCGTTCGCTTTCGGTAGTCGAGAGTTGTTTCTTATTGATCGCAACAAGACCCTTTTGTTGACGGGCTTCCATTTTTAGCTTCTCTATGCGGGGTTTCAACTGAGTGATTTCGGCGTTGGCCACGCGGATGCGCTCGCGAAGACTGCCATTCTCTTGCGAATCCGATTGGAGCGCAGTTAGCAGCTGCTGGTGCTGGGCCTGAGCATCGGCCAGCGTCCCCTCCAAAGTCAAGCACTCGCCCTGAAGCTTTTGAGTTTCAGCTCTTGCATTTCGCAGCTGCTCCTCCAGGGATTGCGCATCCTGGGCCTCTTTCTCGTAGAGCTGACGAAGCTGGGCAAGCCTCTGCTGGAAGTTTTGTTTCTGCGTATTGGTCTGAGTCAAGTCGTTCTTCGTGGCGTTTCGCTTAGACTGTGTCTCCTGCATCTGCGTGGAGAGCGTGCTGATTTGGTTTGAAAGATTGGCGAGCTCGGTGCTCTCACCAGTAATGTTCCTGCTTTCTTCCGGGTTGTTGTCGGCAAGAAGGTCCTCAGCCGCGGACGGCTGCGAAGGACCGGGCGAGCCTGTAGACTGCGTCGTGAGGCCTCTGCCAAACGATGAGCTGGGCACAAAAGGCTTGAAGGTGCTGCCGCCAGTGAGCGGGGAGGACGGCGTGGCTGTGATGGAGCCACCTGCGAATGGGTCCGTCCCCGATCCCCCGGTCGACATGGGGTCCTGGCGTGGAGCGGCCGGCGCCGCAGGGACCGGCGCGGTGTCTAGGCCGAAGAGATCATCCATGGCGGATTTAGGTTGCGGCGGCGCCGGCTTAGGCATAGGCGGCGGATCAAAGGGCGAGGCTGAGGTGGGAGGCTGGCGCGCCTGCGCTCGCATGCTGGGTGGAACAAGGTTGGGAGGAAGTGTCGAGGGAACAGGCTGAGAAGAGTTGAGCCTCTGTTGTCGAATCAGATACATGGCGACGGCAAACTCCTCGCGGTTTAGATGGCCGTGAGAATTGATGTCGGCGAGATCCCAGATCTGAGCCAAAGCATCCTCCGATAGGCTGGACTGGCTGAAGAAGGGCACGGCCTCCTCGCCAGTGATGTAGCCTTTCTTTGTCTTGTCCAAAGTCGCGTACAGCTGGTCGAACCTCGCCTTATCGGCAGACGTGACGAGCCAGTCATTGCCTGCCTGGGGCGCGTTTCCGAGAGGGCTGCCTGTGCGCTGCTGTCCCGTCATCTGGCGAGCGAGGCCGCCTGCGCCGGAACGCGGGGACTGTCGGATTGGTCCGCGACCGGCGGCAACCTCGAGAATAGCAGGTGGGAGTATGTTTGGAAGAGCGCGGAGGGCACCAGAGTTGGTGGAAGTAAGCAGGTGCATGGCAACGATGAACTCGGGGGCAGTAAGTGCGCCGCGTTGCTCCGTATCAACGAGGGCCCATATTCGGCCTAATGTTTCGTTCGGGAGACCGGATCTATCAAAGATGGAACGAGCCGGCTCGCCTGGAAGTAGACCTCCCTGAAGGGGCTGACGGTCGAAAAGAGATTTGTACTGTGTGACTTTGTCGGGTGTCAGAGGTGGGATTCTGCTGCCGGCCAGGGTGCCGGAATGCTGGGCCTGGATGGGCGACGAGACTTGCGGTGCCGGGAAGCCATCGAACCTAGGGAGCGGGCCGGGCTGAAGTGCAAGCTCATGAGTCGGTTCCGAGCCGGCCTGTGCGTGGCCAATGAGACGCAGCACGATGCCGAAGCCCGTGGGTGTGAGAAAGCCTCTGTTCTCCCTGTCGGCAATCTGCCAGATCTGCGTCACGTCCCTTGTCAGCGGTTGCTTCGCGGAGCCAAGAAAAGTGATCAAACCTCTCCTAGGACGCGAGAGTCGAGGCGAGTCTTGTCAAAAAACGTGACGGCAACATCGCCCGTGACGACGCCCACGCTGTCAGTGTCGGCCTGGCGGAAGAGTTGGCCGTAGAGTCGCTTTTCGTCCGGCGTTAAGTTGAGGTTTGGCGGGGCAGCTGTGCGAGTTGCCATGATCAGTTACTTGCCAAAGATGAAACAGCACGGTGGAATAGTTAGACCTACCAGAGCTGGGGCCCGCGTCGGCCGACATGCTGGGCAGAAGCTGGGCGTGAGGTTGCCCTCGATGTCGTGACGAGGCGACGGGAGGGGGGGGATATTAGAAGAAGTAGCGTCTACGGAGAGGCCGGACGTAGCAGATGCAAATTGTGTAGAGAGAACTTCAATGCTAAATTGGCCACGGAAAAGCTGGCGATGCGCCGCGCGGGTCGAGCGACGGACAGTCTTAAGCTTGCACAGGGGAAGCTCGAAGCAGACACGGTACGTAATGCTGGGGTTAGCAGCCGCCCCGAAGCGAGGCTGGTGAGCGCCTAGATTAATTAGTACTTGCTGGTGGGCTGTGTTTATTGGCTAGTTCGGCAGTAGTATCCTGTGGCTAACGAGAGCTGTGGCGCTGCCGCCCTATGAACCGGCCTACAGCCAACGGCCACTTCCATATCTACCGGATCTCTACATGCGGTCACCTCGAAGATGGGGTTTGCCAGGAAAACAGACGAATGAGTCACGAAGCAGGAGTACGAACCTTGATGAAGCTCGGACCCGCGACAATTAACGAGATTTCTGCACCGAGTCGCCAGCCACAGATTAGATCTACGTGACAACCGTGCTGATTACTCAGTTAAGGTAGCCCACTATATCCCACAACGAACCAATGGCAGACCAACAAGGTGACGAGCCGGCCGAGTGGCCCGTCGCTAGGCGAGGCGGGTGTGATTGCTAATAATGATTAAGATTCCAAAGCTTCAACTCAATCGCTCACCACTATTTGAAAGACGTCATCTCATCCCCCACTACATCGATAACCCACTCGCCATCGCTCTCGATCTCGTCC
>JAFEME010000652.1:0-14628 GCA_018831755.1 Niveomyces coronatus
CCCCCCCCCCCCCCCCCCCCCCCAAGGTGGCTTGCAGGAGGAGGTGTGACTGGCTGAGCGATAGTCCTGGGTGTGTGGCTAGACGGCTACCACGGCACATTGGAATGTGTGAATATGGTAGATGGGCTGAGAAATAGCCCGAATTGAGACATGCGCTTTGACTTGCGCGCCGCGGGGGAGGAGCAAAAAGAAAAGGCATCGGCTCGTTTGCTTCTACGGTACGTGTGTTGCTTGGACCCTCGTCACCGAAACTTACAGACTCGAGAGTCGCGAGCAAGATGAGGTAGTATTGTGAATCTGCTGGTTGAAAAAGGCGATCATGCAGATATAATGCCAAGAGGCTGGGGAAAGCCGGTAAAGAATGGACGTGAGCAAGCATATAACGCCATCCCAAGCAGATAAAAAGCAAGCACAGTTCCCCTCCCCCCGGGATGCTCAGTTTACACACTCATTCAGCCCGACATCGCAGGGGGCTGCCCGGCTCTTCACACGCAACATGGCTAGAGTCAGTCGCTTGTAAAACGGAAACGTTTTTGCCGCCGCGAATGCCTCCCGTGCCGCAGCCCCGGAGAGCAACGACGCCGCAGAGCGCTCACTCACCGCGCGGCCACACGCGGGATACGCTGACCCTACGAGACGCGAGATGACGGCTCGCAGATCATGAGAGGAGGGGAATTAGAATCCTCTCGTGCTCGTGAAAAAAAAAGGGGAAATCTCCGCGGGGGAAGGGGGACCGCTGGTTGATACCAGCGGCGTCTGCGGCGACGAAAGCGATGCAGCCTTACCCCCTCTCCCGGCCGTATTACGATGGACGACTGCGCCTGCAAAGGATGCAGCCAATGCGATGTTTTTTTTTCCCTCCTCGGCAAAGGCTCCCAGGCTTCAAGCCACTCCTCTTCCTTCAGTTAAACTCCTTCTCAGCGTCAATGTCGGCAATACGAACATGGCTACCAGAACCGAGAGGGCCAGGACACACAGCCTCCAGATCGCCTCATGATTCCTACTAAGGAAACTGCGTCTCGAGCGCGCGTGTCCAATGGTCCAGAGACGGGGTGGACCGTCAGGGCAGTCACTAATATCGAGCAAAGAGTTTCTACGCTTATTTTGTCCCGATCGGCTGGGGGGGCTGTGCAAAAGGAAAAAAATTGAGCTTATTTGAAACCCCTGCCTTGTCGCCGGATTGAATATGGCTTCGCCGGTTGCTGCGCCTCGGACGGGATGGGCCTCCTCCGGTGTTGGTCGACTGGGCTAAGCTCGAAGCCCACACTGGAGGGGGGGGATTTCGTTTGCTCTGGAACGGGTGTTCGTCAGCGTTTAGTGCAAGGGGGGCATATTGAAGAAGATGCAAAAAGGAGTTTATCTGCCGATTCGAGAAGAAACGAATAGGGCAGGGGGGAAAGAGGCGCGGCGGTCAACTTACAAGAACAAGTCTTGGTCAAAAGCACGACATGGCCGTGGCCACCCCACCCTCCCCTGTTCATCATCTTCAGCCCGATCGCGTTCTGACCCCTTTCTACGCGAAAAGCTTAATTTTGTGAGATGGAGGCACGTATCGGGGCGACGGAGGTCTTGGAGAACCGCAGCCCGTCAATGGGCCGTGGAGCCGTCCGACTCGCGGCGGGCTCCTGTCCGTCGCCACATACTGAGATGCATGGTCGTGTCTTCCATCTCTCCGGCGCCAAGGCTAGACGTACAATTCCGAGGACAGAGGTTGATGCCGGCAGCAGCCAGTATGGCTACGCCAGCCAGGCGGACAGACCTCGGCCGGCGTCCAGCCTCAGCAGCCGTCAACCCGGCGCCCCCCTCAGATCGCTGGCTCATATCTCGGCTAATCTGTATCAGATGGTCTATCTGTACATAATCAGCGTCAAAGGAGTGTCGGCATGTCGTATCGTCTCGTCCATCGCCGTGACTCTGGTCAACAAGCCGCGGCGGCGAACCTCGTCACTAGAGATATCACCATGCCGTCGTCGAAGCGCCTGAAGAAGCCTCCGGCTCGTGTCGGGTCTGTGCTGTTCTAGAACGCGCCAACGGTGCAGCGGTTCGTACGTTGATAATGAGACAGTCGCCGAGATGTCTCTCGACAAGCCAGCCCGTAGGACTTGACTTTGGGATGTGTTGGCTGGCGACGTGATACTCTCCATCGCCATCCATATCCAGCCTGTGTCGGTCCGCGTGTCCTCCTAATGTCAAAGATCTTGACAGACTTGCCACAACGTATACCGTCTGGCCATTGATGGCCAGCGCCGCTTGCAATGGTGGCTCGCACTTCTAGCCGGAACCCAGCAGCATAGTGCAACAGCTACTCAGACAGCATCCGGCGGCACCAATCCCGGCATCGACCCAGACGTCATCTTAGCTACGCCTTATTGAACTCGTAGGCTCTGGTGGACTGCCGTGGCTGTCACCCCGCCCGACCTGCCATGTCCATTCATGTCATGCAGCTTGTAGTCTCCTGGTCGTCCTCATTCTTAGAATCAGATTGAAACATCAGATACTTGCCGCACACGCAAGCCATGTGTTCCGAACTCTGTGGCAACTTGCCCAGCACTCTCCCTTTTCTGATGAGGACCGCCAGCCACCGTTCCTACTAGTACCTCCCAATACACGTGCCGAAACTCCCACAGCCGGTGTCTCATTATATGTCTGCAGCGTTCGTACGTTGCTAGAGCGCGCTCAACAAACTATATAGCACCAGACTCCTTTGTCAGTGAACGACGTAATTCAAGTGCAAAGCCTGCGAATTATGTCAGACTTTTCAAACGTTGCTCTGCGATAGAGGGGACACTGTACGACACCGGTCTTTGTCATTCGTCCTTTCACAATTAATGGCTAGTAGTATAACAAGTCATTGCTACTGTAGCCTCCGCTTGATGGCCATATAAAGTGATGCGCACTCTCAGTGCAAGTATAATCATCATCCGCCCACGTATAACAAGACCAGCTTAGCAGCCCCAAGCCATAACAAAAGAAACGAAATCAACCGTTGATACTATCATTTTATCATATCTAATCCCGGTCCTCTTACTATAGCTGCTACTTCTCTTTCAATGTATCGATTCAATTTGATAAACAAAATGATTCAACGAAGAGATCCGTGTACAGGGTAGCACAGTTGATTCGGACACCAGTGTCAACCATTTTCCACCGACTTGCATGCGCGATAGTTCTCGTGCTATGATACCTTTTCCTATCACTTGATTAGGGGTGGTTTCGTTCTATCTATATGCAATGGCGACTGAGCATCTCGCTTCTGGTAAGAGCATTAAACATTCGAGGCCGGCTTTGCGTCCAATTGTGGTTTCAATGGTAAAAGAGTCGACAGGACTTGAGGCTGTGTTCGAGTACTAAATTTCGTCCTCCTCTGGCCCTCGATGAGTCTACTAAGAATCATATAGCCTGACATAGAATTTTATGGATTTATTGCCACTCGTAGGGTATCCGATACAGAACCTAAATCCCATTTTATATAGACGTGGTGGTAGACCCCAGTACAGTGCCCACCTACCGTACTTCGTGATGACACAGTATATACGCACTGTATATGCTCAGGAGCAGCTCGAGAAGTCGCAGACGCGACGCAATCAACTTCCTCACCATTATCCGCGTACAAAGTTTGTGCAACTTGGCTACTCCCAGTTCTCTGCCATGACAAATTTCTCTTGACTCACGCACAATGACTTAGCACACATGACATGTTCCTCATTGTCTCGGCGGGCTTTCTGCGCCGTATTCTCGTCGAAAGGGCGTTCGTTTGCGCATCGCTAGCTAGCATAGCCGTGTGAGCGAGCGAGCGCCGTTTGCATCATTCACGCTCCTGCCGTACGGAGCTCCCGGCGGTACATTCGTGGGCTCTGCATTATTAACTCTACTGCGCAAAAATGCAGGACGACGTAATACAGACGACGGCAGACGCAGACGCAGTGAATTTAGCGCCCGTTCCCGATGTCGATGCGCCGACTGAAGCAACACATGCCGTGGGCAATGACCAGCCCCATAGCACCAGACAAGATTCCGCCGAGGTGGACCTGGCGTTGGCATCGCGGCCTCGTCGGTCTCTGCGCAGTGCTGGTCGTGTGGCCGAAGACAAGATTGTGAAGAGAACGGTCAAGATCATCACTAGACGCGCCCCGCGCAAGTGGGACGCAGAGCGGTTGCTCACCGACCCCAAGTCGCCGCTGGCAAAGGCAGACCTCCGAGTACGTTATCTCTGCACAGTCTCCCTCCGGCGCCCCGCGCAGAAAAGAAGCTGACTCTTCGTCACAAGGCCGTCCTGTCCAGCCCTCTGGCGTGGAGTAGCCTGGACGACGAGGACCGCAGCGCGGTGCTCGCCCTCTTTCCCGACCAGCGCCACATTATCACGCAGGAGGACGGTACGGCGCGGCCCAACATTGAGTCGCTGATGAACGACGACAGCTTCCGTTACGACTGCGCTGCGTACACGGAGAACCTGGCGCAGGGGCGGCACGATCCGGAGTGGCTGGCGCAGGCGTGGGCGGCGCACGAGCGGCGTAGAGCGGGCGACTTTGACGAGTACCTGCGCAAGAAGTTTGAGAGCGACTGGGGGGTCGAGCTGCCGGCTACACAATGTGAGGAGAAAGTGCAGAATTCCGAGACGGAAGGGGGCGGAGAAATTGTTTCGGACACGGAAACGATCAAGAAATGAGCCTACGAAATGAGAAGCATCAGGCGGGTGGCAAGTTGGTTTACTTTGCTATGAGTTTGGAATAATGACGGCATTGGCGATACCTCTATGTATGGCAATGGTCGCAATACCTGTTTGGATTGGTGACGCTTCACTGCGCGTTGTATTATATAATAGAGTCGAAATATTTTCTGGTCTTCTGTCCTCGAGCATTTCTTGTCGAGCTCTGGAAGCTCAAGCCCCCTCACCTCAGAATGTGTAGATAGCTACCCAACTCGGCGCTACAATGACCTCAGTCGAAAGCTGAGTTCTCCACATCATCACCAGTGATGTCCTTTTGGTGTCGCAATTTTCGACTCGGCAGCTTCAACAGTGGAACAAACCAATCTGAGAAAAGAAAACCGAAAAAACCTCGGAAGACGCTAAAATTACCCTTCACTCTGAGATTCCCATCAAGAGAAACTGAAGAGCACTCTTCATCGCAGCACCAAAGAGCATGGCGCCGGCAAATCCAGTCCACACGCGATCGCACAGCCTGCTGCTGCTGCAGAAGCTGCTGAACCTCAAAGACGGCGCCAGCCCTCTCACCCTGCTGCTCGACAGCCTCGAGCAGCCAGCCGCTCCCGTCGTCTCGGAATTTATCCGGCGAGCCAAGGTGTGTGCGGAGAGGCATTCTCCGAATTGGATTCTTCGGGCCACGCCAGCTAATGTGGCTCTCATGATAGCTGTCGAGTACCAAAGTCATACTCTTATCCTTTGCTACCGTAATGAAACCCCGGGATGTGGACGTCATTGTTAAAACAACTGGAAAGAACTTCAAAATCATTAGAAAAGAGCTCATCTCTCACTACCCGACCGTCAAGTCTACAACCCGCGACAAAAGCTCTCCTCGTAAGACGACTACCCGTCCCTCCATATCACCAAGAACACTCAACTAACCACAAGACTCCCTCCCCACTCTCCTTTTACTTAGGTGCCGTCGTCATCATCGACTCCCTCAACAGCATGACCTCCTCCCTCCCGCAGGCCCTCGCCAGCTTCCTCTCCAGCATCATCACCCCGGCCGTCTCCGTGCTCGGCATCCACCACACCGACGTGCCCGCCCCGCCGCGGCCGCCCCCTTGCAGCGAGTACGAGCCGCCGGCGCTGACCGTGCTGTGCCACCTCGCCACCGCGATCCTGCGGCTGTCCAGCCTGGGCCAGGAGGCGGAGCGGCAGCGCGCGCGGGGTCGGGCGCTCGCGGAGCCGGAGTGGGGGCTGCGCGAGGGCCGCGAGGGCGTGCTCATCGGCCTGCCCGCCGGTGGCGCGGACGAGGAAGGCGTGGTGCTGGAGATGGAGCTGCGCAGGAGGAGCGGGCGGACCGTCACGGAGGCGTTTGTGATGCTGGGCCGGAGGGTGATGCTGAGGAGCGAGCATGCGGTGTTTGCGGTGGGATACGGCGGGGAGGAAGAGGAGGAGGGGGGCCCGGAGAGCACGTTTGATCTGGGACTGACGGAGAAGCAGAGGAGGGATAGGGAGGGGATCGTGCTGCCGTATTTCGATGCGCAGACGGAGGTGGGCGGAGGTGAAGGGGGGAGGATATTGTACGAGATGGGTAGGGAGGATGACTTTGACGAGGAGGAGGATGAGATTTGATGCGTGGGCTGTGAGAGGTGAGGTAAAAGAAAAAGTACTATTATAATGGAAAGATATCATATAATGTCAGGCGAATGGGAAGTTATTATGGCATGTGGCTGTAGGTCCCAGACATATCCCAGGCTTCTTCCGGCAACGTATCAATACACACGATTCACTACAGTAGAGCTACACTTTATATAGACTAAACAAATTTCAAATCCGAATTAAAATAGTTTTCTCTTCCCTAAGATCATATCCGACCAGTCGTAACAAACATGTCGACAATCCCCAACCCTGATCATCTAACCGTAGTTGGCGGGGCACATAGCCGCCCCCCCCCCCCTGTTCCGCCCCCCAAGATGCAACGGCGCCAGAGTCCCTCGTCACAACCATCAACATCTACAATTTTTCCTACTTCTTCCACGCCGCTCGACACCATAACCACATTCCGCAACCGCCGCCGATTCGTCAACCATACTCAAACAGACCACGACTATATAGTCACTCCGACATCACTCACCACACTACTCCCCACGAGTTCCCTTGCTGCTCCTCACACACCAGCGGACATCTGGACACGTTTATAGCTTTTCAACAAAACCCAGCCCGACACCATGATCCAATCCACGCAAATATCCCGGCTCGACGGTCCGTTTACCCCCTCTCGCCTCCTTCCTCTCCACAGCCACTAACTTTCTCCTCCCAGGCCTTATGCTCTGCGCCTCCGTCGACGACGAACAGGTAACCTCCTCCTCCTCCATCCCCTGCCTCCACCCTAACCATATCCTCTCTCTCCTAGTCCGAAGCCGCCCTCGCAGAGGTCAAGTCGCAGGTGCGGCAGGTGATGCGCAAGCTCACCGCGTCCTCGGCGCCGCAGGCCTCCATCGAGGCCTCCACGCCGCACACGCTGCACTACCTCGTCGACGACGGCGTCGTCTTCCTCTGCATCTGCGCGCGCTCCTACCCGCGCAAGCTCGCCTTCACCTACCTCGCCGACCTCGCGCGCGAGTTCCACACCGTCCACCCGCCCCGCCAGGCCCAGGACCCCCGCCTCCGGCCCTACGCCTTCATGGACTTCGACGCCTACATGACCCGCGCCCGCGCCACCTTCGCCGACAGCCGCGCCGCCCAGAACCTCGACCGCCTCAACGACGAGCTGCGCGACGTCACAAAGGTCATGACCAAGAATATCGAGGACCTCCTCTACCGCGGCGACAACCTCGACCGGATGGGCGAGATCAGCAGCCGCCTCAGGAACGACAGCGAGAAGTACAGGCGCGCCGCCGTCCGCATCAACTGGGAGCTGCTGCTCAAGCAGTACGGGCCCTTTGCCGCCCTGGGATTCATCTTCCTCGTCTTCATCTGGTGGCGCTTCTTTTAGCTGCATGTGGGAGGGGGAGAGGAAGGCGAGAGAAAGAGTTGTGGACCGGCATGGCTTCTTGCTGAACTGTATATTTTTTTTCCTTTCGTGTGGTAGCGGACAGGCATAAATTGTTATTCTTTGGGGCTATTCGAGATATTACATGACGTTTCACATAAGTAAAGGTAGACCGGCCATCTGCGCTTCTATCGTTCTGTATTATAATAAAGATGCCTGAAATGCCGTTTGTATTTGTTGCAGGGTCAACCATGCGAGTACATGTCATCTGCCCTGCTCTCACGTAGCTAAGACAACTTCTGTGCTACCGCCACTCTCAAAGCCGATATGATCTTTCTGAGGACACAAAGGAAAAAGTCTATTAATAATATTTAGCACCATCATGATATGCGTCGTAAAAGTCAAGACAGAAGTCGTCGTCAACACCGTCGTTAAGCATACAGTCTTCCGCTTTATATGACGGCGCACTTGTCCGCCAATGGTATGGAGGTTGATGCCGCTGTCGACCCTGGTGCGTGCTCCCACTCCAGATGCTCCTGAAAGGCTGCCAGGTTGTCGAACCGACTCGGAGGGCGCCAAATCTCATCTTCGTCGTCGAGGTCCTGCGGCTCGCTGGCGTCCTCGCACAGCGGACACATGATGCGCGCCAGCCACTCGCGCGGCCGCGGCGCAATGTGGCTCGCAATGGCCAGCGGCGCGTACACCACCGTCTTTGCTTCCCGGCCCGACTGCGACAACCCCGTGGACTTCCACTCCCCCTGTGTCGCGGCGAGCGAGTCCTGCAGTGGCGTCGCCGTGGGTAGCAGCGCGCCTGTCGCGGGCTGCGCCGTCGGCAAGACGTTTAGTGACGCGCGCGTCGTCGGCACGCTCTCGACGTCGTCCCATATCAGGTGGCCGTCACAATAGTCGCATATAAAAGCAACGTCGAGGTCGCCGAAGCGCTCGAAGCCGCCGATGGTGTAGCACTCATTGACTTCCTCCATCTGACGGCGCTGGCAGTCGTAGTCGGTGGCGCCGGCGCGGCAGGCTGCCAGCCACGCCCGCTGCTTGCGGTGGACGGTGAAGGCGCCGAGGCAGCGCTTCTGCGTCTCGTGAGCGGTGGCCGAGACTCGCTGGGCTGCGCGGCACTGCGCGCGATGGAGCTCCCGCTGGAGCAGCTGCGTGTCACGCACCCACACCGCGTCGGCTGGACCGCCGGATCGGCTCCAAGCCTTTAGATTCTGCGCGTGAGCGTTGAAGTTTTCCCTCAAGTCGCGCAGTTCCTCAAGCGATGCGACTGTGGCGGAAACATTGGCGGGTCAGTCTGGGAAAGGGCCGGCACAAAGGAGGACTTTTCAATGAATGAGCTTACAAGTTCGATCATTTTCGTAGTGTGACTGGCCTCCGAGCAATGGTGAAAGTGTCTGGAAGTCCTCCTTGGCGTCATCGAGCGCCGTCTCCAGTGCCTGCTGAAGCTCGTGCTCGTCTTGGCCCCAGTGCCGTTTGTCGGCCAGGCTCATGATGCGCAGGCCATCGCTGATGAGATGAGCGATATCTGCCAGTAAAGAGCCGACGGTTTCGGGCATGACGTTGATGGAAATGCGCCCCGGAAAATATTGCGGTATCAAAGCCCCGCGGCTTGATATAGAGGGCGAGATGCGGGCAAATCTGGTGATGACCTCTGACAGCTGGGCGCAAACAATAGGTCGCTTATGCCAAACGGGCACGCTCGGGGCAAAAGAGAACAGGCCAGTTTAGCGCGGCCAATCCATGAAAGGAACCAGACGCGAGCGACGCATCGGCAAGAAGAAGGTGGAAGCGAGCGACTAGAGGAAGATGGTGGAAATTATGAAGATGTCGAGAAAGGACAATCTGTCCCGGCTGGTCGGATACCCCGAGTTCGGGCTCAAGGCAGCGTCGTGGCCTTGAAATCCGAAGCAGTGATATATAGCGGTAGGCTGCCGTAGTAGAAATGAGCGTTAAGCCGTAGGCTGGAATGGAGAGTTGTGAATTCTTTTCTGATCGCTGATCATGCCCGCTTCATGGCTCGTCGAGCGCTTTAAAGAATGGCGAGTGAGCAGGGCACGCACGGGTGAGGCACAGGAAGGAAGCGCTATACAGTACCTTGTCGTTGTCATCGTGGAGGCCGCCGCCCGGGGAGGGGCGTCTCTACAGCGCCACCACGACTTTTTACAGTACCTTCCCTGCAAGAACAATACAGTGGCTGCCGACCTGGCTCGCACCGTTTCGTGACGACACTGTATGACAAGAAGAGATGAGGCTGGGCACAGACAAGGCAGGCGACCAACATGAATTGTATTAATTTTCTTTATACATTTTAATAACGAGCTAAGCTAAAGCAGCCAGCTAGTCGTCTTCTAGTAATGCCTCTAAAAAAAAAAGTCCATCGCAAAGTGCGACACTGAGCTGCCGAGCAGCTTGGGTCTGGCTCATGCTGCTACTTCCTCTTTGTTGCGGCGCCCATATCAGCGCCACTGGCCTTGACCTTCTCTGCAGTGTCCCCCGCGGGTTGAGCTGCACCCTCCTGCCCGGCCGTCTTGTCCTCGATGGTCTTGGCCGGCTCATCGTCGTCACCTCCCTGGCCAAACTCGTTTACGCGAGAGTAATCCGTCTTGTAAGCCCATTTCTGGTACAGGTAGATGAAAAAGATGATGTCGTCGCGAAACGTAGCTAGTCGGTGCAGGATGGGCATCTTGATGGTAAAGGCAAACAGGTCGTCGATGAAGGTGTTGAGAAACTTGTACATCATGGCCTTGGCCGGCATGTGGGCCACGCTCTTGAGGCGGTAGTTGATGTACAGGGAGGGCACCATCATAAGGAAGCCGTATGTGTAGACGGAGCCGACGAGCGTGGTGATGACAAACGAGTACCACGACTTGTGCGTTTCATACGTGAGCGAGTAGATGCCGTACGCAATCAGCAGCGGCACGGCCAGCATGTACATGTACTTGAAAGCAATCTCGTCGTACTCCTTGGTCTTTTCTTCCGTCTCGGTAAGCTTGTGCTTGTCTTCAAAGACGAACCAGTAAGGGAGCCAGGAGCCGGGCGGCGTCGCGCGCCAGCGGACGTCGACGACGGTGGTAATCTTCCAAAACTCAATGACGATACCGACGACCTGAGAGCCGAGAATCATCCAGCTGGTGTTTCGCGAATTGTCGAGCAGGTAGAGGAAGATGACGGTCTGCATGAAGACGTTGGCCAGGATCGAGCGCACCGAGATGCCGACATTGTCCTTCTTTTTGCGGTAATGGGCAATGTCGGAGCCGAATGCAAGTGTCTCAAGGATCAAGTGTGCAACAGTGGCAAAGGCGGTAATTGCGAGGAGAATGGGGTTGTTGTCGAGCAGAATCTCCTTGACCATTTCTATCTCGGTGCCATCGCCAGCTCCGGGAACGGGGTTTCCGAAAGCAGCTCTTCGCGCAGATTCCTTGGAGTTCAACTCCATGGTGGCCATGATCTGGAACTGCCACGAGGCCATGTTGCCGAGATCGATGTGGATGGGGAGCTCTTTGACGGTGTCATTCAAGGGAATCAAGTCCTTGTTGAGCTGCCAGAATGTGTTTACAAACAACAGAGGATCTGATTCGTCAGCAAACGTGTATGATCAAGCCGACTTTTCGCAGAACTCACAATACCAGCCATTTTGACCAGTGCCATCGCGTGCGCCAGACGTTTCGAGGCGCAGAAAGTGACCGATGGCGGGAGGGAGCGCCGACAGCTCCTTGACGCCGAGACCTGGCACAAAGGAGAGACTGGCATTGGGGTGATAGTGGTTTGTGATGATGGGCGTCTTGGACTCGGGCGTCTCGACCTCGACTATATCGTCCCCATTACGTGACTCGAGCAGGTTCCTCGTCTTGGCCACCTTTTTCTTGGGTAGGTACTGCGTGAGCGGGTATGCAAAGTGGTAGGCGCTGTCGGAGTTGAAGCTTGGGTCGTGGGGGTCGAGGGTGCTGCCCGTCAGTCCAATGAAGAAGTGGCCCCAGAGGGTGCCGTTGCGCTGCACGGCCGGAGGCACGGCGAACTTGCCGCTGACCCTGCGCTTGTCGGAGCTGTTGCTCATGTGGAAGCGTCTCTCGTCGAGGACGACAAACTCGGACGGGGTCTGGGAGATGGGCGCCGGGTTGAAGGAGGGCGACACGGTGACGACGACGTCGAGGTGGCTGTCCTGGGCCCAGATGGGGGCAATCATATTGGGGACGAGAGACTTGGACGCGCCCTCGTCGAGCTCGGCGGGGCGCAGCAGGAAGGCCGGTATGTCGCCCGTGTTGGATGCGACGCGGACCTGCTGGCCGGTTGTGGGATCCTCGACACTGACTCCGCGCTGGTCCTTTTGGAGGTACCAGCTAAGACCATAGTTGACGGCGAAATAAAAGGCGCCACCGAGAAGAATTCGATTAAAGCTTATGCCCTATATACGTTTCTGGTCAGTACATGTTCGCGTGAACAGGGACAACGGTTCGAAATAGATAACCAAGGGGGGGGGGGGCAGCGTTTTTTTTTCCGCCGCGCCGTGTTGCAGTAGATCCTTACACTCTGTCGCTGCTGTTGCTCCGGAGGCTGGCCCGCAGCACCCTGCTGGGCTACGGTGGCAGCTCTGTCAGACATCGTGCCTCGATGTTGTTGCAAGACTGCGGGTGTGCGATGCAATGCAATGGGTGCGAATGTTGATGCGGGATGCGACGAGGGACGCCGTTGCGTGGTGCCCACGGTTATGGTTTGCTTCACCCTTTAGAAGCGTTTGCTAGGCAAGAACCGGCCAGAGTGCGCGAGACCAGTACGACGGGGGTCTGTCGACGCTAACGACTGTACTAGTTAGTGGTACAGGCCAGCCGGCAGGCCTAACGAAAACGTTGGTCTTATAGCTCACTGAAACCTTTCAACTTGAACGTGTAGTACATACAGTACTTGTAATATGATAGACAAATCTACAACCTTGCTAATGGAATTTGAAAAATTGAATCATGGCTTATTTTTAGCTCTTCGATCCCATGCACACATATAGTCGAAACAACAGACATGTGCTTGCATAGCACTTGGCATACAAGATATAACATGCCTAGTAGGACTCCGACGTCTGAAGCATGGAATAAGTCAACTTGAGTCATGTAAAATGACATAGACTTCGATATGAGTTTTGAAAATAGCAAACGTATCAGCTGTTCTCGGGGTCTTGCCGCAAAGGCGTCAATTGTCGACTGATTTGTTCTGCAGCGATCCCTGGACCACGCTGCCGCCCGAAGACCCCACGTGTATAGTGCAAACCTTCGAAGTAAACTGCACAGAAAAGCCCAAGACCTCGTAGAGACGGGCCAAATTTATATCCCTACAAAACCCCATTCTCTCACAGGACGATTGGCAGCCTAACCTGGAGCATTGAGATACAGTACCTGGGGAGGAGGCAGAGACAGCGAGGGAGACGAGATGAAAAGGCGCTGTCTCCCGACGGCGGCAAGCTCATGCTCAATTAAAACACACGAATGGCCGCCGGAGTATATTTAAGGTGGTGCATATATAGACTTCATTAAATCGCGTCTAAAATAGCTAGCTAGCCTACCTATATAGAAATTAGTCTCTAACACTGTAAAGACGACTACTACGATTTTGCAAATAAGTTATCAACACGTGAATAAGCAGCGAGAGCATCAGTGAACGACTTGGGACCATTGGGAGGATTCACTGAATTTACTGCAATACCTTATTCATGGTGGCGCCGACATAAAAGCGAAGTTAGTGCTATGCGCTTGCTTCTTATTCATATCATAGCAGCTACTGAGTTATGCATACAAGCCTGGACCTAAAGAAAGGTTCCAGTCCTGAATGTGCAGAAACTTGAAGTTCGTTGTACACGGGTCGCACCTAGTGATTGTATTACTCGAAAGGTTCCTACACTAGGTATCTACAGCATATTGTACGACGGTGGCCCCCACGCCCTCCATAAAAGTCCCCGAGTCACATGAGGGTGTCGACGACCTCCCGGGAGTCTAGATTATCCTATCAAGGCATAGTATGACAGAATAAATTTATTAGGATGGTCTAGATGACAGCGTTTTACCGTAGAAAGGTAGAAAGTTAAGACAGTCTGCACGAGTGAATCAAAATACTAAATTATAACAAAAGCAGTCATGACATATCATAACTTATAACCAACTGCAAGGACTTTTATACACATAACGACTTTTCTAATCTATAATTGGGTCATTAATTGGGCTCTAAGAGGGGGTGGCGACTCCCCCGCATTTCGTTTGTAGGGGGCCAACGTCAGCCATATACGTGGAATCATCGTATAAATCCTGGAACGAGATTTATCTTTCTACCATTCAAGTATCAATTCTGGAAAGGTGTTTCTCCTTCTACCCATCATCCCTCCAAATCAGAAAATACGATCATATGCAATGGCGGAAGTAGCTACTTCCGCGAAAAATAAATCTAAGATCACGACCTTGGTAGACAACCTCAACACTAGCTTTGCCTCCATCAACCAGAAGAAGCAGCTGAACGGTTATTGTGAGGTTGTCAAGGAGCTAAAGCTGAGTGACAAAGAGCTCATGCAGTGTGGCGAAGAAGCTGGCGACAAGATCTTCAAGACTGTCACAACGATGCTCCAGCGCGAGCGCACGACCGGAAAGAGGTTTGTCGGGATGAAGGTGACTGATGACGGCACGGTGAATATCGGAGATTACTACGATGAGAGCTGGCAGGGCAAGGTGCAAAGACAGTCGCCCCGAGATGACACTTTTGAAGCGCTTTCAGTGACTGACAGAGCGTTTGTCATGATTGGGGACAACTTTGGTGGGAAGAGCCCTCTTCAGATACGGCTTGAGCAGCAGGAAGCGGCAAGACGAGCCGCGCGCGAAGGCAATGACAACTAAAGATTGCTTTAATTATGCCGACTCATCGAGAAGCCTATAATGCTGCGAAGCAATATGTGTGTATATGCTAAGTTGGTGATCAGTTAGACAGTGGTGCGCGGGGGGGGGGGGGGGGG
>JAFEME010000653.1:0-14561 GCA_018831755.1 Niveomyces coronatus
ACCCCCCCCCCCCCCCCACCAACTCCGCGTGAGGCGTAAATGGGGGGGGGGGGCGGTTGTGGCTAGTAGACGCCACTAGAGGCTAGTGACATGATTCATGAGGTGGTTTTGCTTGGACCTGCCTGCGCAAGGTAATATGATTAGCACGCGAGACTTGTGGATGGAATAGAATGGCAATTGAAAAACCAGCTCGTCATCATCATCATCACTCAAGGAGGACCGCGAGAAATCTTTAACACTCGGCTTCATTGTTGCAAGGTGGGCAGCGAAGGACATGCAGGGCTCACCACTGTAGCTACAGGGGCTGTAGCGCAGGGCACTCAGTACCCGGGGCGGGGACAGAAGACGCGAGCGAACGGTTTCTGGCAGCCATACATGCCATCTAGACTCAATCCGCTGCGCCTGCTAATCTATAAACTCCAATATGATACGGGCGAGTACTTGGTTACTAGATCTATAAGAGAGTTTTTTTTTTTTTTTCTAAAACAAAAGATAGAATAAACTCCCTAGAGGCGGATATTTAGTTTGAAAGATGCGGGCCAAAAGTGCTGCCTTTTGCTCAGGTACTAACGGTGCCTAGATATAGCCGCCTTACACTACCTGTCCTACCCTACAGTACAGTACCCTACATATATATTCAGCCATTATAGGCAACCCCCCACGCAGAAAGCCCCATGGACATCGGAGATTTTGTTCGTCCCCCGGCATCTCTTGGCTGCTGGTCCCGCTGCACTGTTATGGCATATGGCTGTGATAAGCGGCATTTGTTTCGGCCAATGGGACTCGCGGCAAATGGCTGGTGGAGGGAGGTGTCGATTTGCCGGGCCTACCCTATACTGTAGGACTCCGCATGCCGTTGGGACATCCGGGAGTCTTCTCAACTACCGGCCGGAAGGATGAAAAATTCAGGCGTCATCTGTCTGTCATAAGCTCATCCATGCCATGTGAGCTGGGAAGCAAATGTGTTCTGAACTGATTTTCAAGGGCGGCCACACTCCAGTTGTGGAAGTTACAAGCGCTATCTCGAGATCAAACCCTCGAGGCGGAGAGGGGGGGGACAAGCAATCCTCGTACACCAATTGCCCCTGGCAATTCCCTCCTTATCATTGGTAAATGAAACCTGGGGTATGCGCTCCATCAGCTCCGGCCCCGGCCACGATGGATGCGGGCAAAAGTGACGCTTGGCCCTTTGTAGCGAGCCGCCCCCAAATACCGAACGACCCCGAGCATATGCCCAGACAACTTGCCTTGTTCCATTTGCAGACTCCAGATCCCTTTTTTCCTCTTCGTCCCATGTTCTGGAATGATACAGTAGCATCGCAAACAACATCTCGCGCGCGGAGAGACATAGACATTTGCGCATGCTCGCCCATCATCGTGAGTTTCCTCCCCACGCTATGACGTCGTCGCCTCCGTCTTCGTGCTGACAGGTAAGACCGAGTCCCGTAGAAAACAAAAGACCCTCGACAATTATTCCCCTTCTTCCGACCTCGCCGGCCAACAAAAACAAAAATGCCCCAGCTCTCTCGCCGGCGGCACCACCACCCGGCGGCCCCCGACAATGACACCGCCACCGACACCGACTCCGCCGCCCTCGCCCGCATGGGCCACAAGCAGGAGCTCCGCCGCAGCTTCTCCATGGTCTCCATGCTCGGCCTCGCCTTCGCCATCCTCAACTCGTGGACCGCGCTCGCCGCCTCCATCAACCTCGCCCTGCCCTCCGGCGGGCCCGGCGCCGTCGTCTGGGGCCTCGTCGTCGCCGGCGTCTGCAACCTCGCCCTCGCCGCCTCCCTCGCCGAGTTCCTCTCCGCCTACCCCACCGCCGGCGGCCAGTACCACTGGGCCGCCATCGTCGCCGGGGGACGCGGCCGCCGCGCCGTCAGCTACGTCACCGGCTGGATCAACGTCTCCGGCTGGGTCGCCCTCAGCGCCACCGGCGGCCTGCTCGCCAGCACCTTCATCCTCGACGTCGCCCTCCTGCTCAACCCGGGCTACCGCGCCCAGCCCTGGCACCAGTTCCTCGTCTACACCGTCGTCACCCTGCTCGCCCTCGCCATCAACACCTACTTCACCGCCGCCCTGCCCTACTTCACCAAGGCCGCCCTCTTCTGGTCCGTCGCCGGCTTCGTCGTCATCAGCGTTACCGTGCTCGCCTGCGCGTCCCCCCACTACCAGAGCGCTTCCTGGGTCTATGGCGAGTTTATCAACAACTCCGGCTGGCCTGACGGGCTCGCCTGGCTGCTCGGTCTGCTTCAAGGCGCTTTTGCGTTGACTGGTAGGGCAATCTCTCACTCTCACTCTCTCTCTCTCTCTCACACACACACACACTCTCTCTCTTTTTTTTTAACCTAGCACACTCGCGCAAACAAACACATATATACGCAGGCGCATAAAAACGGGGGATGGGGGAGAAAAACAAAGGAGAGAGACACACGCAAAGGAAGAGAGCCAGAGACAGAAACGGAAACAGAGAAAGAGAGCTCCCGGCTGACTTGTCCACAGGCTTCGACGCGACCGCGCACATGATCGAGGAGATTCCCGAACCACACATCCAGGGCCCCAAAATCATGATGTACTGCATCGCCATCGGTATGCTCACCGGCTTCATCTTCCTCAGCTGCCTCCTCTTCTGCGTCACCGACGTCCAGGCCATCATCGCCAGCCCCCGCGGCCCCCTCCTCGAGCTCTTCATGCAGGCCACCGGTAGCCCCGCCGGCAGCACCTGCCTGATGATGTTCCCCCTCGTCTGCGTCATCTTCGCCGTCACCAGCATCATGTGCACCTCGAGCCGCATGACCTGGGCCTTTGCCCGCGACCGCGGCATGCCCCTGAGCGCCACCTTTGCCGCCGTCCACCCCCACCTCGACCTGCCGCTCAACGCCCTGCTCTGGACCACCGCCTGGGTCGTGGCCTTTGGCTTCGTCTTCCTCGGCTCCTCGGCCGCCTTCAACGCCATCACCTCGGCCTCGGTCGTCGCCCTCGGCATCACCTACGCCATCCCGCCGGCCATTAACTGTCTGCGGCTCCGGAGGGCACTGCCCGAGGGTCGCGCCTTTAAGCTCAGGGGTGCCTGGGGTTGGATTCTAAACCTGGTAAGAAACGTCTGCAGGAGCACGACCTCCTCACCTCCAAGCCATTCCCCCCTTTTGGCATGTTATACGTTAGCTTACAACTTGCAGGTCGGCATCTGCTGGACCATTCTCACAACTGTGCTGTTCCTCTTCCCCGCCGAGATTCCCGTCACCGCGAAAAACATGAACTACTGTATCGTAGCCTTTGGCATCATGTTCTTCATAGCTGGTGCCACATGGGTCCTGGGCGGCCATTCCCATTACCACGGCCCCCATGTCGAAGCGCAGGGAGGTCATTTACATCACACGCCCCCTGCCCACAAGTCTGCGCCGTCGGATGAGTTTGTCGAAGAGTGTGGAGCCTAAGTCAGCGGTGTAGGACCACCCCTCTTCAAAGATCTGATAGAGATGCACCCGTAGAAGATTGATTCTCGTACCAGAAGCACTTAATCTCCTGACTATCGCTTCCCTTCTCGTGACTTGGGCCCCTCCGCGGCGCCGACTGTCTTTGCATGCCAAGGCTCTCATAGCTCTTCATCTACATGGCATGTGCCCGTCTGCATACTATCGAGATATAGAGCAGGCGCATTTATCTAAAGCGTGGCTTTCTGTATCAGGTTCCGGCGTATCCATACCCAGAGGTCATGACAGCGAAGAGGGGGCCCTTTCAAAATGCTGGAGATGGACGGTTCGCGATTGAGACGAGAAGCGTCCCTGGTGACAGGCGTGGGCGCATTGCCTCCAACTTGGAACTTATGCAATCTTGCGTTGATCGCATTTGCCACATGTATTTTGAATGTCTAAATTCGACAAGTGCCGTAGTCTCCGCCATTACAATGACCGCTATGATTCCTATGATTCGCCACGACTGCCATGCCTTCTTATGACTTCCTATCATTACTATAGATACTATGATTGCGATGTTTGCTATGATCAATAGCCAATGTTTCCCCTCTGTGAGTTGAGTGGTGTATATAAGGTGCCGATTGATGCGAGCATCTGCTGTAAATGATTTGAGATGCTCATTACCGCATACAACACGACTTGTACGACTTCCGCACCCACGACACTTGCCGCAACTACACGAGATCCCGCTCTTATATACTCACATAAGCACCTCTCTAGTGTAGTATGTAAAGCCGAGAGGGCCTATACATTGCTCCGTGTGACCTTGGTTGTGTAATTCAGGGCTGAGCATCATGTTGTTGCTCGCCACCGGCATAGCAGCCTTGGGCTTCCTCACTCTCAGAGTTATGCGCGCCTGGCTTCGAGGCCTGCGTCTCCCACCCGGACCAGTTGGCCTTCCCATCGTCGGAAACATTTTTCACCTCCCAGCACCGAACCAAGTCGAGTATGAGCATTGGCGGGCGCTGGGTGCCAGATACGGAAAGATATGTTCCATCACTATCTTGGGCAAGGTCATGATCATCGTAAACGATGGCGCCACAACGCTGGAGCTGATGGAAACACATTCCAATATGACTTCGGCGCGCCCGCGCTCAACATTCGCCCAAATCTGCGGGTTTGGCAAGATCATAACCTCATTGCCCGCGGATAAAGCATTCCGGAGGAAACGTGGTATTATGTCGAGCTTCATGGGAACGGCGAAAAGAGTCAGCCAGGACCACAACATACACGAGGAGGAGTCCAGACGTTTGATGTGCGCCATCGCAAGGTCTCCCAGAGACTTGTTCAAGACGACCTCGAGGTGAGATGACACGACAACACGAGACGGCCCTTGTACTTTCCGCTGACTCACCGTGCAGATATTCGGTAGCGCTGATCACTCACCTCATGTATGGACGCTGCTCCAGCATGAGGAGGCCGACGACAGGGCGCGTCACATTGAAACGTACATCAAGAATTTATAGGAGGCTCTCGAACCACTGCGTTACGCCGTTGACGTTGCGCCCTGGCTGAGATACCTGCCAGCCTGGACACCGGGACTCTCATTCCACAGAGTAGCGGCAGGGTATACGCGCGAGATGCGATGCTGCATGAAAGTTACCACTGACTCCGCACGAGCTCAGCTGGAGGCCAATCCCCAGCAGCTGCCGTGCATGAGCCGTCATCTTAAAGCGATCGAAGCCGGAGAAGGAGAAGAAGAGGGAGCGATCATGGACGACATGCTTGTTGGGGTGGAACTTTGCGGCGGAGCCACGGAGACGACCACGTTCCTGTTCAAAACATTTCTCCTGGCAATGACGATGCACCCGAAAGTACAAAACAAGGCGCAGGACGAGATCAGAAGGGTCGTGGGAGACGATCGGCTACCAAGCTTCAGCGATTGGAAGAGCCTGCCATATGTGGACAGCGTATACAAAGAAGTTTTGCGCTGGGTTCCCATCGCCCCGTTTGGAAATCCCCATGCCATGGCACAGGATATGACATTCAAGGGCTACCTTCTGCCCCAAGGCGCCATCCTGATCAACAACGTGTGGGACGCCGTGCACGACCCCTCCACGCACGCCGAGCCCGACCGGTTCGACCCGGACAGGTACCTCCCGCCGCGGAACGAGCCTTTCCCGCACCCGCACGTCCTCGGGTACGGGAAACGGATATGACCGGAGCGCCACCACGCGGACGCGAGCCTGTTCATCGCCTTTGCGCAGTTCCTGGCGCTCTTCAGGCTGGAAAAGGCCAGAGACCGTGCTGGCGAGGTGATTGAGCCTGTGTTGCGGGTACGTCCGGGCGTTTTTGCGTGCGTCGAGGACTTTCCGCACGTCTTGCTGGAGAGGAGCCCCCGCCTGCTTCGGGAGCTCGAATCAAGCGCGGCTCAATGATGAACTAGATGGGCTTAAACCGTCGTGAGTGAGAGAAGGTTGGCGGGCTGGTTTCTGGGTCGGGTCCATGCGGCAGGCTGCTGTCATTTTCGAGAGTCGGCGTGGTAAGGCTTCGGGCTCGACCATTTTCTCGGTCTTGTGAGAGTGTGTGTGTGTGTGCATGCCAAACACTTCGACGCACATCAACCGTGATTGTAGAATAAGTAGAACGAGCTGAAGATGGGAATTTACAGGATGATACTAGTAGCTGGTCCTAGAGGCCGAGACGGCTTGCTTACTGCTGTGTCTTTATGTCTATCTATAATTATGCGGTTCAAAACTGACACTACCATCGCGCTTGTGGTTGTTGAGAAGATAATGATTTTAGAAACAAAGTGGTAGAGAGACAATATTTAAGAGAGAGAGAGAGAGAGAGTATGTGTGTGTGGGACGGCGCCGGAAAGAAAGAAAGAGAATGGACAATCTGACGGATAGTTTCTAGTCGAAGGAACCCGTGTCTTTGCACGTGACGAATGGGAGATTGGCCAGCAATGACTCGGTATGAGTCGACGATGCCTGTTTGGACGCCACCTTTCTCTCCCTTGACACCTACCTACACCAACAAACACACACGCACGTGTAAACACATCGATTCCTGCATCATGAGGCTGCCGGTAGGACCCCAGGCCTCCATCGCGCCCGCGCTGCTCCCCACGGGCGCGCGGCTGAGCGGGCGGTACACGAGCCTGCGGCGCCTGGAGCCGGGGCACGCGGCGAGCCTGTTCCGGCACCTGGGCGGGGCGGACAACCAGTGGCGGTGGACGTACATGCTCACGGACGGGCTCCCGACGATGCGCGAGTGCGCGGCGAGCGTGGGAGAATGGGCGCGGCGCGGCGGCGGCACCTGGTTCTACTCGGTGTACGACGGGCCGGAGGGGGCGGAGCTGGCGCCGGAGCCGGCGGGCCTGATGGCGTACATGGCCGCCGTGCCGGAGCACCGCCGCGTCGAGATCGGCAGCGTCATCGTCGGCGAGCGCCTCGCCAGGTCCCGCCAGGCCACCGAGTCCTTCTACCTCTTCATCCGCCACGCCATCGAGGACCTCGGCAACGACCGCGTCGAGTGGAAGGCCAACAGCCTGAACGCGCCGAGCCTGGCGGCGGCCGTGCGTCTGGGGTTTACCTTTGAGGGGGTGTTTCGGTAGGTTTGACGATGCTGCGTTTGGGGGGTTGGGGTTGGGGTTGTTGTTGTGTGTCATTTGTATTTTTTATTTTTTTTTGTCTATTTAAGCAGCACTGGTTTTCTTTTCTTTTCTTTTGTTTTTTTGTCCCCTTTTCTTTTCTCCTCTAGTTTAATTGTCTTATTGCCAAACAGCTGTACTCCTCTGATCTGATGATGATAGCAAACACATGATTGTCAAGGGCCGAAGCCGCGACACCGCCTGGTATAGCATCACCAGCGACGAGTGGCCGCCCATCAAGGCTGGCTTCGAGGCCTGGCTGGACGAGGGCAACTTTGACAAGGACGGCAAGCAGAAGAGGAGCCTGCAAGAGTGCAGGAAAGCGGCGGCGGCTGCGCATGCACAGCCTTGAAAAGCCGGGAAAGGCTGGCATGCAAGGGGAGGGGGGGCTGCTTTGCCTATGCTTTTTGGGCAATTTGTCCGAGTTCTGCAGATGCAGGCCAATGGTGCGCGCCCGTTGTAACCTTTTGACTTGCGGCATTTGCGTATCCAGCAAAAAGATAATAATAGATGAGCCTGCTTATCAGACCTTGCTCCGCAGGGAGCGCACCATCTGATCGGCTGCATATGTGGTGGTAGAATGTGGTGCTGTACGCATATGGTGGTGCCGTACATACACATATGCCCTATTTTTGCAGTCAATATTAATGAAAGGTCTGAGATGGCGGTACAAGGGTAGGCCCTGTAGACGTCTCATCATCCCATTCCAGGGCACACATGTCATGGTGCATACTGTACTGTAGATGCCCACAACTTTCAGGCCACGGCGGTAGCAGAAGCCTGTGCGATATAGACATGTATTCATTCTAGCTTCTCTGGATACACAGGGTAGCTGGACGGTGAGATGCCGCTCTCTCTCTCTCTCTCTTACTCACACTCTCTACTCTCTTTCTCTTCCGACTGCCCCTTACCACGCAACCACTACAAGAACAAGACTCAGCCGACCTCTTAAAAACGCGCCGACTTCTCTCTTAACAATGACAAACCCAGATACATCCATTGGCCCAAGCATAATCAATCCTTCTCCCCCCCCCCCCCCCCCCCGCCCGTCGCAAGCGGGCACCAGTGAGAGCGCGCCCGGTCATATCCTCAGCCGCATTAGGAAAAAAGAAGAGTAAAAGAAACAAGGTTTTTATTTTGCTAATTTTTCCGGTTAATCATCCTATCTCTCCTACAGATACAACACCCTCGAAGCAGACCACCACTCTGTTTTCGTATCCCCCTCCCTCTCCGCCCACGTAATGAGTGTCTGGTCAGAAGCATCGTCGAATCCAGACAAACTTTTTTTTCCGCTTTTAATCCCCCCAAGGTAACTTGACCGAATATGACATGGTGACTTCTTGGCGGCGTGGCGGGGAAGAGAAACAGCGCCCTTTTTTTCTCTTTTTTATTCCCGCAGCAAATCTCGGTTCGGCTTGTTCTATATCGAGTCAAGACTCATCAGTTTCCAAGAGATTGAGAGAGGGCAAGCAAGACTTCCTCCCCGGTGCCCGCACGAACTTGTCTTCCCCCCCCTGGGCCCGTCTGTTACCTATATTGCATCACAGACGACGGTTTGAAAAAATGGCGCAGGATCATGTGTGGCGTCGGCGTAATCCCCCCCTCCCTTCTCCTCCCCGCGCATCACTTCCCCGGTCACTCTAACCCTTGCAACAAGGCTGGCTCAGGCTCATTATTATACATGACTCTTCTCTCGCAGTAGTTGTAGTTCGCGGGTACATACGCCCTCTCCGGCGCAGAAGCTGAAAAATGTAGCACAGGGTCATCATCCCATGTAACCACGGGGCTTCTGTCCTTCTAGAACGAAGAACTTTTGTGTTCCGAATCCCTCCCCCCCAATTCGTCACGGCCCTTTTGTAGCCTTACACAGGGGCAAACACTTGTCCTACACCTGCATATGTATTGAATCATACATTCTTGTTTCACATTCTTTTTTCCCATCTCTTGACAGTCCTCCATCTATCTTCTACTCCCCCCCCCCCCTCGTCTCCAACACCCACACCCGTATCATCATCACATCCTACCTTCTCCCTCCCTCTTCAATCAAGCAATGTCAAAGTCGGAAGACGCCGCCATATCCTCGGCGGAAAAGGCGGGCGCCGACACCCACGGCTCCAGCAGCCAGGTCATCCCCCAGCAGGTCGTCTCCGTCAAGCCTCACCCGGACTTCCTCACCCGGACCGGCCTCAACCTCGAATCCTTCAAGTGCGCGCACTATGGCTACGGCCTCGTCGAGCTCGAGCGGCCCATCAAGCCGCGCCACCTCAACATGATTGCCATTGGCGGCTCCATCGGCGCCGGCTTCTTTGTCGGTTCCGGCGGAGCCCTTTCCAACGGCGTGAGTTGCTCATCACCATCCTCCTTCTCCTCCACCTCTTCCAAAACACAGTTCTCACTAACCTTCCCCCCCTCCCCTTCTTCTCCCCGTGTATAGGGCCCCGGCGCATTACTGATTGACTTTCTCATCATCGGTGTCATGATCTTCAACGTCGGTACGTCTTCCACCATTTTTACCATACAAAAAAAAAATAAAAAATGCCAACGTCAAGGAATCAAACCAGTACACGCCCTCGGAGAGCTGGCCGTCATGTACCCCGTCTCCGGCAGCTTCTACACGTACTCGGCGCGCTTCATCGACCCGTCCTGGGGCTTCGCCATGGGCTGGAACTACGTGTTCCAGTGGGCGGCGGTGCTCCCGCTCGAGCTCACCATCTGCGGCATCACCATCCAGTACTGGAACGAGCACATCAACCTCGGGGTGTGGATCGGCGTCTTCCTCGGCGTCATCATCATCGTCAACGTCTTCGGCGCCATCGGGTACGCCGAGGAGGAGTACTGGTCGGCCGTGTTCAAGCTCGGCGCCACCGTCGTCTTCATGATCATCGCCCTCGTCCTCGTCTGCGGCGGCGGCCCCTCCTCCGGCCGCTACGACCACTACTGGGGCGCGAGCACCTGGTACCGGAACCCCGAGGGCGGGCCCTTCCGCAACGGCTTCAAGGGCTTCTGCTCCGTCTTCGTCACCGCCGCCTTCTCCTTCTCCGGCTCCGAGCTCGTCGGCCTCGCCGCCGCCGAGACCAGCAACCCCGTCAAGTCCCTGCCCAGCGCCATCAAGCAGATCTTCTGGCGCATCACCCTCTTCTACATCCTCGGCCTCTTCTTCGTCGGCCTGCTCATCGACGCCGGCGACAAGCAGCTTCTCAACGCCGGCGCCTACGACGACCCCCACGCCTCCCCCTTCGTCCTCGTCGGCCAGTACGCCGGCCTCCGCGGCTTCGACAACTTCATGAACGTCGTCATCCTCGTCTCCGTCCTCTCCATCAGCGTCTCCGGCATCTACGGCGGCTCCCGCACCCTCACCGCCATGGCCCAGCAGGGCTACGCCCCCAAGATCTTCACCTACATCGACAAGTCCGGCCGCCCCCTCTACTCCGTCATCATGCTCATCCTCTGCGGCTTCATCGCCTTTGTCAGCCTCGACGCCACGGGGCCCGTCGTCTTTGCCTGGCTGCAGTCCGTCTCCGGCCTGGCCGCCCTCTTCACCTGGGGCTCCGTCTGCTTTGCCCACATTCGCTTCCGCCAGGCGTGGAAGTATCACGGTCACACGCTCGACGAGATCCCATTTCGCGCCGCTGGTGGTGTATGGGGGTCTTGGGTTGGCTTCATCTTTTGCATCATTGTTCTCATGGCACAGGTATGTTCTTCTTGCCACCCTCTCTCTCTCTCTCTCTCTCTCTCTCTCTCTCTCTCTCTTATTTGTCTTCTATTTCTAACGACCAGAAATCCAGTTCTACACCGCCGTCGCCGCCCCCATCGGCAAGTCCGGCCTCGCCACCGCCGAGAGCTTCTTCAAGTCCTACCTCACCGCGCCCGTCGTCCTCATGTTCTGGGCCATCGGCTACCTGTGGAAGCGCCAGGGCTACCGGACCATTGCCCAGATCGACGTCGACACCGGCCGCCGCGAGCTCGACTGGGACGCCATCAACGCGTACCGCGCCCAGGTGGCTGCCTGGCCGAGATGGAAGCGCATCATGCACATCTTCATCTAATCTGCCACCAGGGACTTATTGATTTAGATAGACCATTTGTCAGACGTGCCGTGCATGGTAAGGGTTGGAGGGGTGGGAAAGGGTGGTGGTTTTTGTTTTCAGGCGTAAGATTGCGTACAAGATGCACAGCACTTTGCGGTACATGACCAAAGCAAAGCAAGTTTGAGCAGTTGTCATTTTGCAAGCTCAAACCATGACACAATGGTTACAAGTCAAGCACACGTGCTCAAATCCGTAGATATGCAGATTCTGCTACTGCTCTTGCATATAAATAACTGAATTAAGAAATTAAATCATGTACAGGAGAAGGAAAAAAAAAAAGTGATCAAAGTATATAAGATCCTCTGTAGACTCTTCACACACCCCCCCCCCCCCACCATTTGAATCAATCGCAGGTTTAAAAAAAAAAAAAAAATGCTTCTGCTGTCCATCATCCTATATTTTATTTGACGGCATCCTGGTCATAGTTGAGGTCGCAGGCATGAGGGTGCTGCAGGCAGTACTTGGGCACCAGGGGGGTGGCCATGATGCCGTTGGCGACGAGGTACTCCCTGAAGTTGAGGATGCGCTGGGTGAAGGAGGTGGTGCGCTTCTTGCCCGTCTTGGGGTCCTTGTTGCCGGACCAGGTGAGCTCGCCGAGGGCGGCGGCGCGGGGCCACATCTTGCCGCTGATGATGGTGTCGTCGACCTGCTCGGAGAAGAGGTGGACGGAGGCGCCGATGACGTGCTTCTTCTGGGCGTCGGTGAAGTTGCTGGTGAAGTCGTAGTCGTAGATGCGCTGGTAGGTCTTGTAGGGGGCGCACCAGGAGCCGCCGATGCCGCCGTAGTTGAAGGAGGTGGTGTTGCCCGAGGGGTCGGGGTTCTGCTGGACGTTGTAGCGGGGGTCGTTGGTGACGTAGCCGCCGAAGCCGCAGTCGAGGTAGAAGAAGTCGGAGCTGGAGACGATGACGTCGTAGCCGGCGGCGGTGAGGTTGTTGACCGAGGCGATGCCGTTGTTCCAGGACATGACGATGACGTCCTTGGAGACGTTGTGGGCGCGGACGTCGAGGGAGGTGACGAGGTCCTCCCAGACGATGATGCGGCGGTCGGGCTTGCCGGTGACGCCGGGGTCGAGGAAGAGGGGCACGGCGCGGTCGACCCAGTACTGGGTGAGGTCGAAGTAGGTGCGGCTGGGGTCCTCGGCGAACCAGTCGCGGATGGGCTTGCTGAAGTTGAAGCAGTTGGTGGCGAGCTCGTCGCCGCCGACGTGGAAGAAGTCGTCGGCGAAGCGGTGGGAGAGCTCCGAGTAGAGGGTGCGGACGGCGTCGTAGACCTTGGGGTTGAGGATGTCGAGCTGGCCCGGGTTGGGCTGGACGGCGGTGTGGAGGGGCCAGACGTCGTTGGACCACCAGCTGTTCTCGCAGGTGATGAGGTCCTTGTCGTGGGAGGCCCAGCCCGAGGCGGAGTGGCCGGGCATGTCGATCTCGGGGATGATGCGGACGCCGCGGGCGAGGGCGTAGGCGAGGATGTCGGCGACGTCGGCCGGGTGGTAGACCTCGCGGTCCGAGTAGGCGTCGTTGACGAACTCGGGGAAGGCGTCGAGGTAGATGGGCCAGGACTGGGTGTCGGTGATGTGCCAGTGGAGGATGTTCATCTTGGAGAGGGCGAGGCCGTCAATCTGCTCGCGGATCTTGGCGAGGGAGATGAAGTTGCGGGCGGTGTCGATCATGGCGGCGCGGTAGGGGTAGATGGGGTAGTCGCGGACGCTGACGGGCTGCTCGACCATGAGGCCGCCGCGGCCGTCGGAGATGACCATCTGCTGGAGGGTGGTGAAGGCGTGGAGGGCGCCCCAGGCCGTCTTGGCGGTGATTTGGATCTGGGACGAGGTCGGGGCGATGTCGAGGGTGTAGCTCTCGTCGACGCCGTGCTTGAGGGCGGCGGCCCAGTCGTCGACCTTGACGGTGACCTCGTTGAGCCATCGCGCGTTCCAGTCGGGCGGGCTGGAGGGGGCGGGCTGATGATGGTCGGCGGCACGGCGGCGCTTGGTGTTGCTGGTGCTGTTGGCGGTGGGAAAGGGGTCGAACTCGGGGATGGGGGCCTCGATGGCCTGGGGCACCCAGCGGATGGTGGTGATGGCCTTGAAGGCGCGGTTCCAGGCGTCGCTCACGATGCGGACGTTGTCGTGGGTGTCCCAGTTGGCGTCGACGGCGCGGAAGGATAGCCAGCCGACGGGGAGGGCGCCCGAGGAGCCCCAGGTGATCTCCTGAGGTGCGGGCAGCGGGTTGACCTTGACGTTTGCTGCTGTGGTGGTGCCATTGTTGTTGGGTGGTGTGGTGGTGCTGTTGGTTGTGGCGGTGGTGGCGGTGGCCAGCCCGACCAACAGGGTGGCGGCGGATGCTGCCAGCGATTGGAGACGCATGTTGGCAAGGAAGGAAAAATCAATCAACAAGCGTTACGCACCAACCAATGCGACAAGGCTGGAGGACGCCCAGGTGTATATATATGTATGTATATATGCGTGGGAACGAGAACGAGAAGAAGGCAGCGGAGTGGCCGCGTGAGCATGGCTTGCTTTTTGTATCTGATGGGCAACCGCTGCAGAGCACATGGTAAGGTAGCTCCTCTAACTAGGGCCTTTTGCTCGTCATTGTCGCGCGGACGATACAATAAACAAAAAATAATAATAATAATAATAATAATGTAATAATACCAATACAGCAAGGTCGGTTGCACCCGCTTCCAGGGTCTCTCGGGGGGGAGAAACGGGGGGAAGGAGGTCGAGACTAGCAGCTGGGAAGCTGAGGAGATCTGCGTACGAGTCAGGTAGAGTGTACCTAGGTGGATACACGCTAGATACAGTACTAGATACAGTACAGTGGCCAAAAGGTTGGCAGCAAAAGGCAGGCAGGTGGGCAGACTGACGGTGGCGTCTTTTGGCGCGCAAGCACTTGATGGGGAAGTGCTGCTACTGGCAGTCGGCCGAGCGGGCTGCGATGGTACCATGCACTTTTTTCGCTGGACGGGACAACGGTCAAGCAGATGCAACATTAAAGAGCCTGGAGGCACATGATATACGCTTGTGCTTTATATGCATGTTATGCCAGGCTTGCACCTGGGGCTGAATGTTGTCCTGTCAGTCACGTCCGTCAACTCTGCCATGTTTTTTTTTTTTTAAGGATGGATGGACAGGGCCCATCTCCCACTGCAGTTAGCACCTACGAGAGCCCTACCTACAGTACTAGGTGCCTAAAAAGGTCCGGGTAACGCCCGTAGTAGTGGGCGGATATCGGCTACGGAGGGCTTCTTCTGGCGGTTTTTTTTTGGTGCCCATCAGGTCCTGAACAAGTAAAAGGCCGCCCCGGCTTACTGTAGGTAGTCGCGGTGAGATTTTAACCCTCTAAAAAGAGGAAACTTTGATAACTAGATGAGCCGCAATGTTTCATGGGGGGGGGGGGGGGGGGGGGG
>JAFEME010000654.1:0-14559 GCA_018831755.1 Niveomyces coronatus
CCACCCCCCCCCCCCCCCCCCCTTTCTTCCCCATCTCGAACTTTAGGGGAAAAATTAAACAGACAAATAGAAAAGCGTAACCTTCAACGGTCTACTCTATGCAGAGAAAGAAAAGATCGGGCCAGTATTTGGATACCATCGTCAAAGTAATATATGACGTCATCTTGGGCGTCTTTTTTTCTTATCAACATGAGGGGCACATCATAAACCGGCGCGTCAACAAAATATACAGTTGCGCTCTAGATTCTTTAATTTCGATTAAACAAGCGGAGCGGCTATTGTACCAAAAAAATTGGTACTCGAGTTGCCATGCTTGCCTGCTTCTTTGAGTGATGACTCCCGGAACTTGTCAAATCGACAAGCTGGCCCACTGGCTGCATGTGCGGCCTACTCAGCCTCTAAGACGTCAGACAGACACGGCTCCCATAACTTTGCACTCGCATCGTTGAAGGTAGTTAGTGGTCGAAATTTCAACCCTCTTGGTCATTATCTGATTTAGATCTTTGAGAATGCAATGCGCTAACGAAAAAGTAAAAATGAGTCCCGGTAGCATATCTATACAACAGCCGCGGCCACACACTATCTAATCCTCTACAGTTTGTCCAGACTGCTGTCACGACAAAGCCAACAATCAAGACTTGATTCTAGTCACAACGGCCGCAATGCATAAGACATATTGCTCCATGGCACTATCCTTGTCGCAGGCTAGATAATTCTTCTGATAAATATATACAGGGAGGGTGAGAGCTGCGCCATCGCGCGTCTCGCACCGACATTTCGGGTACAAATTTGCCGCAGCGGTGGCGATTGGTGAATGATATTATAGAGTAAACCTCATAGTCGAAAAGGGTTGCAGGGCCAGGCATCGAGCTGGAAGAACGGTCGTGGTTGTAGACGATGACACCGAGCAGACTTCACTACGTCTTGGTGAAGTCATCAATGTGCACGCGCTCAAAAAAGCTTATGTGTCCAAAGCCGACCCAGTACTGCGCCAGGCGGTTGTGCGACAGAAGAATGAGTTGGCTCTCGATAAACTTATCTGCGATGGATCCTTCGTTAGCCGCACTCGTTCGATTCGCGCATACCGACGGTTCACCGGCAACTCACCCCGATGGAACCCGGCCGCAGCCACATGCCCTTTGCTCCTCACCATGCGGGCGCCCGCAAACAGGTCATCCTTGGCATTGCCCACGTAGCCCTCGGGGCCGAGGTCGTCAGCTACAAATGTGTATTCACCACGTGGTATGTTGGGATCGCCCGTCAATTTAATGGCTTCTAGCCGCCCCCTATAAGTGTGCGCCTCGAGCCTCCTCGTCTCCCACTCCGACTCCGTCTCTGATACGGCTCGCACCAGCCCGAGCTCCAGATCCGTTGCTGGAGGATCATCCGGCTGATTCACCAATAGAAACTCACATCCATGACCGCTGTAGTCACCCACCCAGATGCCACGCCAGGGCTTCGTGGCTGTGGGTGTGTATAGGGTTGGATCCAGTGTGGAGTAGGTGACAATCTCTTCACCGATATGCACACCCGTGACGGCTCCCAGGCCGTGGCCATTGACCGAGGGTGCGTTCCAGGATATTGTCGGCGGCGGCGTTCCGGCAAGCTCCATCCATTGTCGAATGCGGAAGGTCTGGTCTGAAACCTCTGACCGACGTCTGGGCCTGTCTCGTGCAGGTGTCTGCACTACTGTTTGCCCTGCCTGGATGCCAACAACGTGGTGACGGGCTGGAATAGCGGGCGGCGGCCAAATGTGATCGTAGGGGTAGTCACCTGAGAGGCTCTCGTCGGCCTCTTCCAAGCTCAGTGGGCGCGTCAGCATGAAGTTACTGTACATGCCGGCAAGTCTATCATCCAGTGTCATGGGCATCTCATCGGCGAATCGATTCGCCCCTGGGCGCGTTCGGAAGTCGGGCCCGGTTTGCACGTCTTGCACTTTGAACTGGAGGACAGGCTTATCAAGATGTAAGCTGACCTTTGGTTCGAAGCCGTGGATAATGACTTCCTGGTCTGCCGGCCAGTGGTTGTAAGATTCCCTGCGGCTGGTGGCGAGGAGTTGATGAGCCTCGATGCAGCCTCGTCTTTGGTCGTAGCGTGCAATAATAAGCTTTCCCATGAGATCGCGGTCACTGAACCAGATCTTGTAGCGCGGAAGAAACCACAGGCGATCGAGAGCACTGTACAGCTCTCGATAGGTTTTACAGGGGCCCGAAGTCGACAGGCGGACACCTGGCACATGCCTCTGTATGCAGCGGTGCCAATGTAGCTCCGAGATGGCGTATTCGCGCAGTGTGCGGCAGGTAGCAGTGACATGAAGAAGATCAATGGGGGCTAGGTAAGAGATGATAGCATGCAAAAGTTCCGGTGGTATGCTGAAAAGTGGTGGCAGGTACGTTGACTCATGCGGCTCTTTTGTGGCCACCTTCGGTGCATGCAGTGGCGCATCGTCAGAGACTCGGTTCAACAGGCCATCTAAACGGTGCCGCAATTGGCTGTCAGCAATAGATACCAGTCTCAACGTTGTTTCGGGCAAGGGAGCGGGCGACTTGTCGTCTAGCATGTGCGAGCCCGCGGAGTGCCACAAAATCTTCTGAGCTTTAGAGCCCTCCACAGGGCAAAGCAGCCGGCCCAGAACATGCCAGTCGGAGTCGAAATGACGGCTAAGGATGCAGTTTACAAGCCATACCTTTGAGGGGATCGAGCCAACGGCCATTGTCTCTTGTGAAACCTGGCGGGCTTGGAGAGTCTGTGGGAAGCTGTCGGCGTCTCTTGAGCGCACCACTTTCGTCGGGTATGTCGTTGAGAAAATCCAGGCTGCGCTCATCCTCGGCATCTCGCCGGCCCCAGATAGATGGCATGGGCAATGAATTGCTCATTTTGATTGCAGGACTCGAGGGGGGAGTGCCTGGTGACGGTGCGCCGATTCTGGCTGATCCAGAGATGAAAGGTTGGCAGAAAAGTGGCTGAGCGAGAGAGAGAGAGAGAGAGAGAGCCGTCTATCTGAATTTTCTCTCCCGCCTTGCCTGTTAAAATATCGGCATAGGTTGAGGGCAGGGACGCCCATGGAAGCAAAGAAATGGAGCTAGGCCGTGGTTTGGAGGTCGCAGTATATATGTACGCTGCAAGTGGCTGCAAAAAGCGATGCAACGGCTGGTACTGTACTTGAGTAGTAGAGCGAGGCCACTTGAAGCAAGACGGATGACTGGGTAGGGGACTGGATGGCTAGTTAGGAGCAAGACGCAGCTTCCTGTGTGCTTGCTGCAGAAGCAGTCGAGAGGGTCAGGCAACGTCGGCAGGGGTGGTGCAGCTGAGAAGCTGACAGGGGTGGACGATGCTGCGACGTTCCGGCTTAATCGAGATGCTGGGACGGAGTGTGCAGAAGAGATCAGACCAGAATGGACCACATTAGACTGCGACAAGTCTATAGAGGACGGGTCGGTATGTAGGAGCCTTGTTAATGCTAAGAGCGATGGACGGACGTCAGAATAAATTCAGGCTTGGAAAAGGTAGCAAAGATAGACGAGACAGGGTCGAGGCAGCGACTCGTTATCGCTGCGCAGACTACTGTGCGGCTCAGAGAATTGAGTGCGCGGGCGCTGCAAAAGTCTGTCGGTAAAAGCATGAAGGGGGGGGTTTAGATGTCCCGTCGAATGCGAATCATGGGCGATGGATGTATGAGACCTGGCCGAGGAGAAAGTCTCAAAGTGTCTGTGCGTTTATCGTAGTCTATAGGGCGGCGGTTGGTGGAGGCCAAGGTGTACGTACGTACAGTGACTGCGGCGGGCCAGAGAACGACGGCAAATACCTTGGGTAAGAAGTGACGAGAGGATGGTTTGATGTATATGTATACAACATGTGGCAGAGACCGTCCGCGTATAGACGGTCAAGCCGTGACCGAGACTGGCCTGATTGTAGCGGTTGAGTCTTTGCGCGCCAGCTATGAGCAAGACTCCATCTAGAGCAGTCCCTCGAGAGGGCACGGGCCTGACTGAGCTGGGATGAAGAAGCCAGCCAGCCGAGACAGCGGGAGCGGAGGAAGAAGAGAGGCCGACGCAGGGAGCTTTCGCACCACGGGCACGATGCAGGCTGATAAAGGAGCGTTTGCACGGAAGTGAGAGAAGAATCCGTAGATACTTCAATGGTAGAATAGACAAAAAGTGGCGGCTGTGCGGGCAGTCCATGTTCCAACACATTACCTACTACTACTTGCAGTAGGTACTACTACACATACATGCATCATACTACTAGTAGGTATAGAACAGTACATGCTGCACAGCTGGCAGCCATCGCACGACACGACACACGCCAGCCCAGGTCGGTCGGCGGCACAGTGGGCTACCTACTATTAGTTAGAAGTAGTGTCTCTTCGTGGTAGCGACCAACCGGTACCTCCCCAGCCGGGCCGGTGCAGGTACCTTGCATGTTAACGTGAGCGCGGGGGGGCGACTGGTTCGTGCTCTACGAGCAGCCTTTTGTTGCATAGGGCAGGTGGCAGGGGGGTACTTGCGAGGAACATGCTCTGGTGCTTGGGGCAAAGTCGTGTGGCGAGTCACGACAGAGTTTGCTTTGGACTTAGTTGCCCCCTTCCAAGCCCGCCCAGCACCGTCGAACCAACACTCGAGGCTAGCCACAAAGCATGGATCCGCCAGCTAAGCAGCACCGCAGCTACCTGGACCGGGGACTACCAGACAAGACGCCTGACCCGGATGGCTGGCTGTAATCTTTTTTATCCATTCCTTTTCATCCAATTCCTTCCAATCATGGCAAAATGCAAAGTTTTTTTTTTCTTTGCCATTACCACCTTAGAGAATATAAGACCCAAAAAAAAAAAAAGGTAGCTGACGCAGGCTTCAATTCACATACCTAGCTGCCTGATGCGGTCCAGCGCTGGCGACTTGTTGGTTACACGTGTCGCGTAGGTAGCAAAAGAAGTTATAAAAGCGCCGCGATATCAGATTGCCGTGACATAAAGACGAAAAAAATCAAATTTAAAAAAAAAAAAAAAAAAAAAAAGAGAGGCGTCCAATGCACCAAAGTTTTTGCACGTGACAGAACACGGTCCCCTCTGGGTTACGCAGAGATTCGAAACCTTGCGAGAGAAGGCTTGATGGGGATCCATGTCGCATTGCGCGCCGGCTGCGCTCTCGGCCTTCTTCCATGTCGAACGACCGAGTCAAGGTAGAGAGAATGATATCAACAGAAACGTGTGTCCTTTCCGGCTGCAGCGCTTGAGCCTTGAGCCTGGGTAGAATGACGACGGCAAGCCCTACATTGCTTTCCCAGGTGCGCGATCCACCCAACGCACAGCACACCATGCAGCATCATGTCTTTGGCCTATACATCGAGGCTGAACGGCCATTTCCAATACGTCGATGATGTGATTGGTGGGCCTTGGATTGTGTCGCGGACAAGAGGTTTTCCGTCTTGTCGTCCCCTTGGAGCGCCGATCAGGCTCCGGCCCTACTCGCTCCCCTCTCCCACATGCGTACAGTACTCGTCGCGCGTATTTTATTTTATTTTATTCTTCTCCGACGTTTAAAGCCACTCTTCTTGTACGTCATTGAAGCTACCCAGGGCTCGTGTCACGGCAGGCTCGCAACTCAGCAATGCTACCTGGCGGCCACTTATGATGGTCTCGTTCATAGTCATCATAAAATCATCATAATCATCATCACCACTATTGCCACTATTACGTCCGCGAGGTCACCGTGTCTTCCCCTCCTTCAGGCATCCGCGGCTCAACCACGAATTTCAGAGACCAAAATCACCCGAGACTCCCGTTTTTCCGGATCAACACTACGTCGCCGACATCGCAGTCTCACCTGTCAATTTGTTATTCGGCCCTATATGCGAAAACAGGATAAGACGAAGAGAGTCCTTGCCCGTCGAGGTTGGGCAAGACTGTAAATGCCAAATAAAACATTACGCCACGGCTCCCGGCCTCGCTAGCCTGGCAGCAGAAACTGCCAAGCCAAGTCGTCCCCAGTCTCTAAAGATCAACTAGTTTATTAAAGCAGCTCACTATTGAAAAGACTAAGGAGGGTGGCATTGCGTCGGGCTTGGTCGAGTCTATAATTAGACAAAGCAGCTTCCTTTTTGGGAGGAGATCTTGCACTAGAAATATTCAACATGGCGAGTTCTCTGCACCGGAGCGGCCAGATCAGTTCAGAAATCAGAACAGGAAGAAAAAAGCATTGCAACAACTGCGTGACTCTGCTCATGTGCGTCACAGGCAAAACCCGTATGGACCACTCCGTACTTGACTGATACATGACTGGCGGTTACATAGGCTGGACCGAGGGCTGGCATCTTCATCAGGTCATGCACCACAACGACATTTTCTCGACGAATCCCCCCTCTCCATTCGAAAAGACTCCTCAGTGGGTTGGTAGCAAAGTTCCTGTACCCGCATTGCGGCTCGGCCGAGTCCGGCTCGACAAGGGCATTGTTTCGAGGCCTGCCGTTCGGTGTACAAAGGTGAGACCTTGCTCAGTTTGTTCAGAGGCAAATTCCAGGCGCTTGCCCAGCTTATTGTTCCCGCTTATGTATAGTCCTGTTATTATTTTAGCGCTACATTGTAAATTCTCCTAACGTGAAAGTGCTTGATTTGTCGTCGGTGTTCGGCCCGACGCCGCCAAAGTCCTCCATTCAACCAGCAACCGCGTCCCTCGCACAAGAATGTCTATCCCATAATAGCTGCACTACGCTGCACGACTGTTTCAGGTTTGTCCGTGTGCAGCGCCTTACGTCGTGAGACAGGAAAAAGAAAAAATAGACTAGTTTGGACCTTGATCTTTCATGGCCGAATTAACAAGGATGTAACATATATTACTCTTTTCTCAACTATGCCTAGTAAAGTTCTGCTGTCAGCCTTGCAGACGTATATGTGAAGTTGGCAAAAATTGCTTGAAGATGGCACTTTCGTGGTTATAGCAACACCTTTAAAAAAGCTCAATATGATGTCAAAGGGACAAGACTCCAAACTCTGTACGACTAGGTTCTTTATGCGCTCACAAAGTTGTCCACTTTCATGCGCGGGGTAGAGTTGCGCTGCACATTTTTATACCGTGCTTTTTAATTACTATGTCGCCATGCTCTTTTTATGCACGCCCAGCCATCCCCGATCTACTAACTGCAACCTCCTTTCTCCTCTCCCACTCCCACCAACACCAAATACGAGCAACCAAAACACTATAGCCACCATCACACTCACACTCAACCTCACCCTCATCACACACACACACTTCTCTCCCTCCCTCACTCACTCCCACAATGGCGTCCCTCATACCCTTCATCTCCGAGATCCTCCCCATGATCATGCCCTCCTCCACACACGTCATTGCCGCCAAGGATCTCCAGCCCGCTGATCCTGCTACCGTCCACGGTCCCGTGATGCGGCGCGTCGCTGTCGTCGACCGCTGCGACAAGATGTGCGCCTCGGGTAAGAGAGCCCCAGACACCCTAAATAGATAGGGCCCCTCTTCTCCATCTCACACGTGTCTCTGTCTCCCCTCCTCCTCCCCCCCTCGTCTCCGTATCTCCAGGGATTACAACTATTTTAAGCAGTCCTCACCACACGGCCGCAAGCTAGCACGTCAGTCCGTCACAATAGCGAACAGGGTAAGACTGGCCGAAGAGGAAGGGAGGGTGGAGGGACCTTGGCTTTACTGCTTTTGGCTCGAATCCATTCCTTGTCTTCTTTAATCACTTTCCAGAATAGTCCATCCGTGCTCTACGATACGTCTGCTCACGCTCCGCTATGACTTCCCTTTTAGATGCTATTCTATATGCCGTCTCCGGTACCGGTGTCTTGATCGTCAATGAGCGCGGCGACGAGGACCTTGTTCGGCATCCGATGACGGCTGGAGACTTTGCCTTTGTCCCAGCCTGGACTGAGCATCAGCTACACAACGATGGCGACAGCGACTTGGTCATGGTCGTGATACAGAGCGGTTTGCGTCCCGTCGGAGCCATCCTGGCGGATTGGGGAGGTGATGAGGTGGCTGCCGACCTGTCCTAGCTTTGTCTAGTGTTTCTTTCTATTCTTTTCTATCTGCCCGAGGCACGTGAGTATGAACGCGCTGCTTCATAATCGTCTCTAATGTCCTAGCTCTGTCCTTCTGCCCACGTCATTCTCGCTCGCATTCGTTGGCTGCTACCCTAGTCTGCCTACCACGTCAAGCTACTAAGCAAGAACGCAATCTATGACCCGGCTATAGTCTGCTGGCGTGTCAAAGACTTGCGCGTGATCCAGCTCGGGGAACCATAGAACACGTATCTCAGATACTTTGCTCTCGCTTGCCTTGGTCATCCCCTGCTTTGACTCCTCCAGGTATCTTGCGACGGCCGGTGCATTGACAATGATGTCCTTGGCCGCCAGGCTGACTGTGACCCTCCGATGGCCGCCATTGCCATTCCCACCCTGGGGCAACATCAGAAGCTCCTCTTTCCATATGATGTTTTCCGTCCAGAAAAAGTGTCGGCCGAGCACGGTCGCGATACCAACATCCGCACTTGCAAAGTACCACAGCTGCCACTCAGCCGCGGTACGCGGTCTTCGGCGAGTAAAGTTGTATGCCACGTGAGGCAGGTGAAGCAGAAGGGTTACGGGATCGACGAGCGTAACGTCTTTGCAGCGCGAGCCGAATGATATCGGGGCTATCTTTCCCCTTAGTGTGGTCGGCGGCATGAGCGCGTGGCTGGCCAGGACGGTGCCATACGAGTGGCCAACGATGGAAACATCATCCCACCCGTGCGAATCAACTATAGTAGCCAGGGCATCTGTGAAGGCGCTTTTGCTCAGCGGCGGCGACGTAAGGCGGGCCGAAATCGAGAGAAACTCTATAGCAATGATGCGGATTCCATGACCTTCAACTCCGCCTGTGGTTTGTTCTTTTAATCTACTCGCTTTGATAAGGTCAATCAAAAAGCGGAGGTATGTTAGTAGGCCGACGCCGATCCCGTGAAGGAATATGACTGGTAGCCTCTCGTTCTCATGTCTAGTCGAGGTGGGCGCCGCACTCCTCTCATTGCGCGGCCGGCGAGAAGGTTCGTAGTACCAATACCCTAAGCATGGACTGGGTGACTTGTACTCGCTCCATATCTCCTGTGGCCGCGGTGGAAACGTAGTCAACACTTGGGCCCTGTCGCTGCGCGCATAGTATCGGAATCCGTGCCAGCGCAGCACGGCATGCGTGGCGAAATCAACCAACGCAATCACAAAGTACCAAGCCAGCCCACGATACGCCGTTACGATCGGGTCAAGCGTCAGCCGCAGGCTCTGAGCGGCTCCCCTGCCGTCCGCAAAAATGCCGCCACGTCCGATGCGCCGCTCCAGCGCCTCGATGTACCCATCCACCTCCCGCAGCGCAGCGGCGCTCGACCCCGCGGGATCACCATGACGCCCGTCGAGCTCCTCGGGGGTGGTGTCGAAGAAGGCCCATAGGAAGAACTCGCGCAGGTTGTCGCGGCGGATGTCCGCGAGCGGCGCGCCGAGGAACCACCCCCGCAGGTACGCCTCGGGCTCCCTCGCGTTCTCGATGCAGCGCCGAAACAGCGCATGGCGCTGCTCGCTGGAGAGTGCCTCCGGGCGGGGCCGCTGCTCCTCTGATCGCGCGGCGTTGCGCAGGTGCGGCCGGTAGATGAGGGCGTAGAAGACGGCTTCGGCGGCGAGCAGCGCGGCGAGGGCGGCCTGGAGAGCGCGAAGAGTGTGAGCTGAGAGTGCCGACGGGCGCAGGGCTGATGCAGCGTGTAGAGCGACGAAGGCAAGGGCGTAGATAAGGGGGGTGAAGCGGAAGAAGAGTACGGAGGATTGGATGAGGATCCAGGCGGGCCATGAGTTGCCAATCATGGTGGCGAGGACGTCAGGCCGGCTTGATACTCTTGGTCGAGACACGGAAGCGCGTTCGGGTAACCTAGCTAACCGCTTGGATTATGTTGCGCCTGTCCGAGAGGCGATGAAAGATGTAATCGCCGCGTGATAGGACGAGATCTGCGATGAATCATTCACATCGGGGGGGTGTGCAGATGCTGGATTAGTCGCACGTGTCAGAAGGCGTTGGGAGATCGGCATTTGCACGCGACGGCCTAGCTATGGTCTCCTGTCTCTTCGAAGCTGCTTCCAGGCATATTATATCGTTTCAACACTCTATATTACGCGCAAATATTGATCAGTCAAGTTGTTTTCGAGGCATTTGAGCCCTATACATTCCTGTGATAACAGCAACTTTCGAGACGCGATGACGTCGTGATGGCGTCAAGTCTGGGATCGACAGGCTGTACATTGCTTACAGCTGGAACTCTGACAGGGTACTTTTGTTCAGTTCAAATTTTCTTCTAGCAGTGTAAAGTGATGACAAGGGAAAATAGAAGTCGAAAATCAAAGATCAAGAGCAGACCCAGGAGAAGAAAATGTCGGTATCGCTTGTATAGGGTAGGTTAAAGACCTTCGGGCAAGACCCCGATTTTACCCGCTCTCTGTTATGACCGGCCAGAGCTTCAATGACGCAGCCCTGAAAGGAAAACCTTGACCGAGCCAGACGCGGCGACGTCTCGGCACTTTTCTTCTACTCTTTTCGTCATCCCCTTCTTCTCCTTCTCTTGATCGACAGCATCACCCGACCGAACGTTACCACCCGTCACCATGGCCGACAAGTACATCCTGCGCATCACCGCGGGCCCAAGCTACGACGAGTCCACCCACCTCGAGGTACCCGTCAACCAGCCGACGCCCCTCGCCATCTCCGGCCCGCACGCCGACATCGAGCTCAGCGTGCGCATCCGCGACTACCGCGGCCTCCCCCCGGGCTCGCCGACCTCCTCCCCCTACTTCGAGGCGGGGCCCCACGCGCGCAACCAGGACCAGTACAGCATCGCGCTGCGCTTCACGCCGAGGCGGGAGCCCGGGGTGGGCGCCGCGGACCTGCAGTTCGGCAACGACTTCGACCGGCCGATCCGCGACAGGCTCCCGCCGGGCTTCGCCACCGCGCTGCGCATCGTCCAGTGGTGGATCGACCCGGGCCTCGAGGGCGACGCCTACGCCGACAGGCCGTACCTCTACGGCCCCGCGCTGAGCTCCTTCAACGTCGTCCAGCTCGGCGGGGGCCGCGTCGACGCGGACAGGGGCGGGCTGTGGTTCGACGAGGAGGGGGACGACGATGATGATGGCGGGGAGGAGCGCGCGGCGCTGGGCATGCCGGCCGCGAGCAAGGCGCGGATGAAGTGGGCGCTCACCGAGGCGAACCGGGAGAAGCTCGTGTTTGCCTGCGGCCGCACGTACGGGCTCGACTTTTTCAACCCGTACCTCGACTTTGCGAACCTCGCGCTGCGCTTGCCGGGCTTTCAGCTCAGCATTGCCAACTACTGGGACGGACAAGCTCTGAGGTAGGCGTCGTCGTCACTTCCCATATGTTCTGTCCCCCACCCTGCGTTACCCCCCCCCCCTCCTCACATGGTTGTGGCAACTACATCTTCTCTATCGTCTTTGGGTCTCCCCTCTCCCCAAATTCCCTGCTTGATTTTTAACCCATCTTTTGCGTCTACATGGCAGGTCCGAAAGACGCTCACACCAGCTTAGATATGTGCTGCGGAACAAGTCCAACAACGACGTCTATCTCGTCGTCGTATTCAGCTTGTTCCTGCGGGAGGACGTCGACGAGCACGGAAAGCTCAAAGAGGGCGCGCAGCAGCACGCCGCCGGCGGCCGCGACACGTCTGCAGCGGCGAAGGATGGTGCAACGGCAGACCACGAGCACGAGCACGACGAGGCGGCGGCGCTGCAGCAGGCGCGCAGTCAGCTTGGCGCGCCGCATAACGAGACTCACGAGGATGATGTTGATTGATTGATTCAAGCACATAAAAAGGCGGCTATTGCAAATAGTAGACTGCATGGTAATACCCATATAAAGTCGTGGCGGCGAGGTCTTTTTGCTATATACATGTTATACTCGATGGAAACGAAAATGGCTCAATATACACTATGACTATAGTTATGTGACAGAAGTTCTACATAACCAAGCCTAGGTCACGAGTCGCCAGAGGGAGAAGACTTCGAGTCGAGACGGGCGGGTTGTTTGTCCTACCTTACACTTGACGCCTCCGTCTGCCCGGGGAATGATTCGTTGCTTGACAAGTAGCACCGGCTGCCTCAGGAGCATCGCACAGAGAGCGAAAGCGCGTGGGGACGATAGCCTGCACAACAAACAAATATTGGCGGCATGGGCAAACACTGACACTATAGACCAATCTTCTCGATACATCTCCAGTAGCGGAAAACATTCATCTGGCCGTCAAGGTGTCGCTATACAGGCTCCAGTCCGTCAGAATTCTCTCATGGCGACCGAGTCCAACCGTGTCACGGCCATGGTGCCAGTGATGCCCATGACAACGCAGCCTCTAATTTGTCCGGCGCCAGTGCTGACGGCAGACTTTGAGCGCTGCCACGTGCCGGGCGGCTTGGAGGCGTGGCAGAGCTGGGGATATTACTCACCCGGCGCCTGCTTCATCGGATACGTGGCTCTCTGCACGCAGACGAGCGCACCGCCTGATGGCTGGCCGATTTCGGAAGAAGAGACTGCCGTGCGTTGTGTGCCAATGTGAGTTTTGAAAACTTTCGAATGAAGTAATGTAGCTATTCGATAGTTGCAAGGACAGGAGAGCCACGGCCAAGCTAACACCACTTCGTATAGTGGCTATGACTGCAACGACAAGACTGCAGACCAGCGGTATGCTGTTTCGTTATACGATGACATCACGCTTTCGGCACCAGCTTTTGAGATACGCTGGCAGAGTCGAGATGTCAACGGCGGTCCACTCACTCGAGCACCATCAACGTCGAGAACCACAACGTCGTTCTCCCCGACTTACAGCACAGCGCCGGAAATGACACACGGTTTTAATTCTTCGTCGTCATTACCCGGCCAGTCGAGCGCGGGGTCCGATGCGAAGGAGAGAATATCTGGGGGAAAGTTAGCTGGCGTCGTCATCGGTGCCGTGGTAGTAACTGCGTGTGTGGTGCTGATGACTGCGTATGCGATACGGTTCTGGAGGCGTGGCAGACGTCAGACTGCAGAGAGGGAGAGCGGCGACATCAAGCAGGCCGGCCAAGCAGCTGAGATGGGAGGCGCATGGGCCATTCCTGAGCTGCAGAGTGAGGGAGCTGAGGCTATCAGAGAGCTGGCCAGTAACAGACCCAGCATGGGCAATGACGAACGAGATTCGATTAATCGAGAGCCGATCGAATTGCCTGCCGAGCTTAGAGTAAGATGACACATATTTTTGGGCAGTTTTTTTTTTAGAATTAATACTGGGATCGAAATGTACTCGAGTCGATTGAACAGCCGGCTTTCTCTGCGAAATGGTAATGCAGGTAGCCATCGTGAGGACACATGGTGGCGTAGCGTCAGATTATGTATGTCTTGCAGCCGTGACTAAGCTGCAGTGAGTCGAGTCGGATCGGCCATCCCTAGACTTGAATTGGCTGACCGCTACTTGTCTGATGATTTCTGTTGGGGTTGGTTTTGTTGATACGTATCTTGAGGGCGAAGATAATTTTCTTTTCTTCCGTAGTGAGGGTGGGAAATATGTATCTTCTACTGTAGGTAGTAAGCCGGGGAATAGACTAGTCAGTCTGTACCTTGTCGTTCCTAGAGAGAGTGTTATAGATGCTGATTGGTGCGGTCATAAGCGGCAATTAAAGCGTACCGTTAGTGCCGGACATGGTCGTCCGCACTGTGCTGAATCGTAGCGTTCGAGGTGCTGTTGCTCTCTCTCCAACCCTCTTCTAGTCTTTCTTAGATGACCTTCCTCGGTCATCCCCATTCCTCGCCTCTTTCCGGGTTTATCTCGTTTTCCTTTCTTACTGCTTTGAGGACCTTGATGGGTGGTGTGTGACGCCCATGTGCATACTTGAGCGAAGTGTTGCCGGAGCGGTGACTGAGTAAACTGGCCGTCGTGCATTTATCCGTGTGTCAATCTGGGTAAGTGAGATAAATGTGATTTGTCCTCAACAGCCGAAAGGACTGCTGCAGCCGTGAGCAGTCATGGACGGATAAGCGCATGCTTGAACGAAAAGCCGTCGCTTCGTTTTCAGCTCTGGACAGAGCCGATTGAGTTCTGTATCCGATGGCAGTGTAGAGCTTATGGATGTCCATGTTTGATCTTGCTCGTTGCCGTGTATGTGCTTATGATGTTGGCTGGAAATCATAAATCACTATGAAACTGTAAAGCCTGGGGCTGATTCCGGATCGTCATCTCACCGGCCGGCAGAATATGATGCCTTGAAGACGCTGAGCAGCTGGCTGATGGACAGCTGGCTAAAGGACAGCTGGCGAAGATTCATAGGCAAGCCGCCGGTCCGGCACCTCTTAGTAGGTACTACTATACAGCTACTATTACCGTACAGTATCTCTTTGCACTGCCGCTAAAAGTACCGGCTCGTAAATAATTCAGTCCGCCATTATTCCCGGAGGACAAGCGGCGAAAAGGTGGACTTCTCCGGGCTCTGGACCAATCCCAGCACGTAGCACGTCTTGTCTCCAACTCCTAGACGCACCGACGATG
>JAFEME010000655.1:0-14558 GCA_018831755.1 Niveomyces coronatus
CCCCCCCCCCCCCCCCCCCCCCCCAATCAAACGCAACCACCATCGCCATCATCTACGCAATCCCACGGCGTGCCCCAAACTATATAACAAAACCACTCGATTACGACGCCCTCTTACACTTTATCGAATCCACCTGTTTCGATCAAGGAGAAAACTCTTTCTCTCTCTCTCTCCCTCTCAGAGCCGAGTCTGATTGCGCCCACCTCGAAGCAGTGCCGCCTAGCCTGCTGTCCGGCCTTATTTTTCTTCCATCGCCCAACCCTCGCCATCATCGCACAAAGTCTCGTGGCTTCTTTTCCTCAAGCCATGGAACCAGTCCCATCAAGCTTCTCTGCTCGACGTTCTGCCACGGGCACCCTGCCGGCATTCTCCCTGCCCCCGCCCAATGCTGAAGTACCAAGTAAGATATAATACTACCACACAGAATGCGTCATTCACTGCCAGTCGATGTATTCGACTCCATCACGCGGGCGTCTTGCAATTATATCAAACTTTAGCGCCATGGGAAACCAATTTTACTTTTATAAAAAAAAAAGATATCCCAGCTAACCTTTTGCCTACAAATAGGGACGACAGACGGCCTCAGCCCAAGTCTTTCTTCTGTCAACTCAATCCAGACAGGCAGCTCCCAAACATCGCAACAGCAGCAACAGCAGCATCAGTCCAACATGCAACAGTATACGTATGCCGGTAGCAATGGCTCCTGGAGTCACAACGACTCGTACCAGGTAAACTCGGCCCCTCATCACCACCTCCCGCAGCCACAGCAGCCACTCGGCCAAGCCCTGCAGCCTCTTCAGCCTCAGCCGCTCCAACAACACTCGCCGCACCAGTCCATCGCCCATTCTCAGGCACCCCTCGGCCAGCTTCCCCTTCCACAGGGCAACGCCTCCTTCAACCACTCGCAGCAGCCTCTCGTCAGCTCGCCCTACCCTCGCCAGAACATGTTCAGCCACTCCAGCAACATGGCTTTTGCCGCCAACCCTCGCGCCTCCCACTCTCCCTCCAACACCAACCACCACGGCTCGGCCGGCCTCGCGCCCTCTCCCTTCGCCTCGGTGCAGCACTACGGCCCCCAGGACACTCACTCCCAGATGACCTCGGCGCCTCCTCAACACCCCGGTCTCGCGGCCTACAGCTCTCAGTCCTCGTACAACTCGCAGTCTTCCGCCAACCATCCCACCCTGTCTGCTCATACCACCGACGCCTACGGCCAGCCTCACAGCCGCCCCGGCAGCAACTCTACCGCCTACTACTCCTCCAACCCTCAGACCTTTTCCGGCTATGCTGCTCAGCACTCCTCCGGCCAGCCTCCCTCTCCCACCACCACCGCCGGCCCCAGCACCACCACCAGTCCCGGCGCCCGAGGAGCCATGGCGTCGTCGCTGTCCAACGGTATCGGTTATTCCTACCCGGCCCTCGGAGGCGGCGCAGTCATGTCCAACATGCACCACCCGGGTGGGCAAATGTCCATGATCAACGGCGGCATGAACCACGGCCAGGCCTACGCCGGCCACCTGGTCTACGGCCACGCCCAGCCTCCCCCTCAGCCCGACCGTCCCTTCAAATGTGATGAGTGTGTGCAGTCCTTTAGCCGCAACCATGATCTCAAGCGCCATAAACGGATCCACCTCGCCGTCAAGCCATTCCCTTGCAACTTTTGCAGCAAGAGCTTCTCCCGCAAGGACGCTCTCAAGGTACGTCTTACATGCCCGCTCCGTTTCTCTCTCTTCGCTCTCGTGCTGACCAGTCTTCCAGAGGCATCGTCTCGTCAAGGGCTGCGAGAATCGAGCCAATGACGAAATGCGTCATACCGGTGCATCTCAGCGCCCTCGTTCCCGTCAGCGCGAACGTGGCCGGCCTTGAACGAGATGGGGGGCAGAAACGCAGGGCAACCAACCAGCTTCTCCCCTGGCATAAACTTTATCGTCTGGCGCGTTTCTCGGAGCTAATGTGGACTTCTAAACCATGTTTGCCACTTTTGACTTTTTTGCTTATACCCGCTTGTGTTTATTTTTAATTTTTTTTTTTTTCTTGTCGCCTCTGGCACTGGGGTCTTTTAAATGCTAGGCGTTGGGCTGTGGGCATCCTTTAGTTAGAAACGAGCCGTACGCCGGCCAAAGAATTGTTGGTCTGGAGTTGGAGGTTAACTGGTCTTACTTTATTTCGGCCTTGTTTTTGGAGTTCATGTTATCTTATTCTGCGTTAGTGCACTGATTGATGGGTTCGCGTCAACACAGGCGAAACACGGCATATTATTTATCGCCTTAACCGGGTCGTTCATCTTGTATTTCTTTGGCGGGAGTGTAGGTGATTCGATACTACACGCATGGAAATGCTTTCCCATAGCGATGGCTTGAGCGTATTGCAGGTGTACATGTACACGCAAAATAATGTAGCGATATTGTGTCCGGAGCCACAAATTATTATTCTCGTGCCAAACTTTAGAACTTGGCCCATTCGATAGCCGATGTAAGAAAGTATATACTAAATTACCCGGGCCTGATTTACTGTGCCACGTGCCTCGTGCGACGTTGGACGAGATATGGCATCGTGACTACTGTGGACTCGAAACATGATGACCCTAGACGGTTTGGTTACACGGGACTTGCCATGATGAAGAGCACCAAATGAGATGTCGGTTCTCTCTTTGCCATGTAAAATGCGGCCAAATGGACAGCCACGTGGCATGGGATGCGTCACGTCTAAGTTTACGAGATGAGGTCTTCAGCAATCCTGCAGAGTGTGTGCGTGGCGAAAGAAGAGAGAGTTTGATTTTCTTTTTTTTAATCATTATTAGTGCGCTGTTCCTAGCAAGTGACTATTTGCAGAAAATCGAGACGGTGTGTTTCTGAAGAGAAGGACGGAGATGACAGGTTACTATGAACGACAAGGGCTATGTGATATGGTGCATGATGGGACAGGTGGGTGGTGACGGGGCGATATGGGCGGGGTGTCTGATGCGATGACTCTGATGATACTTGATGGATGAAAGGATTCGGGGGTGGGGGGTTGCTATGACACGTAGAAACGTCTTGTCTTGTCGTGCAGGGTGAGCAAGATGGGGATGGCTGAGGACAGAAGAGGTTAGAATGGAGATGGGGATTTTGCGAATGAGAAGGTTGTGTGTGTGTGTGTGTGTGTGTGTGTGTGTGTGTTCCAAGATGGAGATCCTGGTTAGTGACGGAGCATGTGGGCAGGGCAGGGGTATCGAAGTGATGACTCTGCTGATGCCTGGTGCATGGAGAGGCGAAAGAGAGAGACGTATTGGCAAGTAGAGACGCCACGTCAAATCTTGATGGTAAATGAGGATCTATTCAAGCTACGGCTGGTTAGCCTTGAGACTATGCATATTTTTTTTTCGAAGGAGGTGTGGAGGGGGGAGGAAGCCATTATAGATCATCATGGAAAATGAATGACTACGGCGAGAAGGGGCATGTGCGAGTCACCGAGTCCTACGGGTGGCAATAAGTCACGGGTATGTGGGATGAATAGCCGGTCGTGTGTGACTATAGGGATCTATGTTGGGGAATATACGACGTGTAGACTTTACGACGAGGTCTTTGGGGGGGGTTAAGGTAGGGACTTGTTAAGCAGGATGATGAAGGGAAGCTATATTCCAGACCACCGGAGGGAGGCATTTCGTCAGTGGGTGGATGCATCTTGGCAGTGAATCATGGACTCGGGGTGTTGCTACGATGTACGTCCTTCTCGAGTTCCTGGAGGGAATGACGCAGATGGATGATGCGAGTTGGGCTGAATGCGCGTCTTGTCTGACGACATTAGGCCTCCCCCAAGGTGCCGAAGCCGCGTAGGTGTCGTGCCTAACGGTACATACACAGAAGTGAGAAAAGTTGCCCGGATCTATCCATGACGGACTGTCAAGTATCGGAAAGAAGTGGAAATCTTGTGTTGCGCGATGTATGGATAGAGCCGAGCGAGAGAGAAGAAAGGGGGGGGGTTCGAGTGTCCTGAGGAGCCCTAGCGAGACGAGAAGATTGGATGGAGATTTGGGCGGAACATGACACCACAGTCGGGCGATGGGCAGACTGTGCTTGCTTGCGGTGAGTGTATACGCTGTATATGTAGTTTCTTCAGGCTGACTGATGGATTTGTGACACCGGCGTACGAAAGATGCCCGGCAAGAACGGCGAACCCTGGCAAGAGAGAGATAGAGAGATGCGGTCGTTCCATCGCAGCATCTCTCTCTCTCTGCTGCGGCTACGCAGGCGTTATGAAGGGTGCCTTCTTGCCCAGGGTGGGAGTTGGGTGTTTGAGTTGTGTGGGCCGAGACTCTCGCGATGGGCAGGACTACTCGTCGCACGAGGTGCTCGATGTCGTCACGGGGGATCAAAAGTTGGGATTCCTGACAACTTTGAAACCACGTCACATTATCATAGGGCGCCGTCGTTCGTTTTCTGCCCCGAGGTTCTCGGGGCACACACACACAGCCTGTGTCGATACGCTTCTGGACGAGGCGCTGGGAAATAAAAGCTCGTGGCAAGGCTTTTTTTTTTATTTTATTTTTTTTTTGGCCTTTGACCTTTTTTATTTTTAACATGAAGACGGGATTGATAAGCTCATGATCTTCTCGGCTGATAAAGCATCGGCAAAAGGCATGCGACTCGGAACAGGCCCTGCAGTACGAAGGAGAGAAGCCTTTTTCCTCCAGAGTCACGTCAGGGGCACATGCCCAACAAAAAGACACAAAGAGGCCCCGACTAGTCATCAGCGAGTCCTCAGCTCCTCGGGTCTTGATCATCCCAGGATGAGGAATGAAAAGTACATGTGTAGACCGGGAACACGCAAAAAGGCCCTGATGTCGGGCCTCGATGTTGGCCCAGAATACCATCAATGTAAATGCAACAATGGAATGACTTTTTTTTTCAAGCACAAAAAGTTTTTGTCTTCTTAAACACGCTTGATGATTGTATTTCGTTTTCTGTCTCAAAATATGTGGGAATTTTTTTTTAATTCTTTTTCCGTCTCATGAAATGACCCTTCGATTTTCTTTGGTCTCGGGCTTCACGAGTAGCTCTGCAGGTCGAGCAACTCGCCCGCACAAGTCTGGTAGATGTTTGCCATTTCTCAAAGGATCGTCATCTTCTGTATAACTGAGTGATGCTTTTCCTGCTTTTCCGAGACGGCGTCACGCAAGCCACTCACGGTACCACACCTCTACGCCCACGGTACGCGGTGAAGCTTCAACACCGCGACGCGCACGAGTGCCCGTCCTTGGTGCCATCACAGTCGCCAACGCCGTTCTCACCCGTCCTCCTCGGGTCACGCCAACACAGTTTTGCTACTCTTCTCTGTCAACCCATGAGCGCCGGTCCTATAGGTTCCGTGTCTCACTCACCCCGCACTTGGCATCATATCGTCCAAAGGGGGCCGGGGGGTCCTGATCGAAACGTCCCACGCAGAGCGTGTATATGGTTTTTCTTTTTTTCTTTTTTGTTACTCTGCGTACTGACGAAGCAAGCCATGCAAAGCACATATTCATGTGTCCGGACAGACGGGACAGCCTACGAGCAGATGTGCCGCGAGGCTTGACACCCCTACCGCCACGCGGTGGCCTGCTCTGCACCGCGACGAGAGAGCCTGCTTGAGGGTCTTGGAGATGTGGTATGCGAGAAACTAGATTCGTCACCACCAAAAAGGAGCCAGCTTTCGAAAGAGACATCTGCAGCACCTTGACGCACTGCGTGAAACGTCGCCAACTACCGCTTGCTGGGAACTTGGTGACCGACGGCATCGTCAGGGCTCACCACTTTAAAGCATCCCGGCGTCGACAGGTAGAGACACTTCTACACCGATATTGGCATCTCTTGTTCGGTCCGGGCCTGCCTGATAAGATCCGAGTCGACCTTTTCTACATCCTGTGCGGCAAGACCATCTCCCACCCCGCGCGTCCTGTCGCTCCCGTTCATCGCCATCACCAACATCAACCTCCACAACGCCCCCATTATGCCTCACATCATCCATATCCAAAACTCAAAAGCATATATTCCCAACGCTATGGCGTCGACTTCTCATCCTCCACCAACAGCCCTCCCGCACCCCCATCTAATGCTCCGTGAAGCTTCCATACCTCCCGACCGCCAGACTTCCCACAAACACCCCCGCCAGCACCGACAAGAAGTATCCCACATTCATCGTCATCACCGCCAGCATCCTATTCCCAACTCTCTCGTCAGCAAAAAAAAAAATCCAAATATCATGCTCCCTCATGAAACTCACAGAAGATACCCGACGCCCACAATCGTCGTGTCCAGCAGCGCCCTGACCGGCTCCACGCTCAGCCTCCACGCCCTCGTCCCGGCGCCCTTGGCGTCCGCCGCCTCGACGACGCGCACGCTCTCCTCCGCGCCGTTGGCCGACAGCACCAGCATGCTCTTGGCGCCCTCGTCCGCCGCCAGCGTCTCCGCCAGCGGCCGCCCCGCCGTCGTCGCCACGTACCGCCTGCGCGCGTCGCGGTCCCGCCACCGCCGCTCCTGCGCCGTCCGCAGCGCCACCAGCAGCCGCGCCGCCACGCTCAGCGCGATCAGGAAGATGCACGTCCCCGCGTACGCGCCCGCGCCGCCCGGCGTCCACGCGCGCGAGAAGAGCGGCGTGGACGTCTGCGTCTGGAAGACCATGGCCATCATCATGGAGTCGGCTGACGATGAGGAGGAGGAGGCGTTCATGTCCATGGAGCCGTCCATGCTCATGTGGCCCTCGTGGCGGGGGGCAAAGTTCATGGTGTTTTGGAGGGTTGGGTGTTTGTCGTTGTTTGTTGGAGGTGCTCGTGCGACGGGCGGACAAAAGTTTCGTTAGACGAATCTGCCTGCCAAGCCGTCGTCAAAAAGCCTTTTTCGTGCGTATATCCTCCAGTCAACGGCCTCTGCAATCTATCCGGGTGCAGGTCTGCCGTGCGCCGAGCAAGTCGTTTAGCTTAGACAAAGACTTGAAGCTATCCAGAACCAGGCCCTTTTTTTTTCTCGCAGCCGGACGACAAAGAACGCAGTTGATTAATGTGATATCGATATTCAAGAAGTTGAGCCGGTTCTAGGGGAAAAGAAAAAAGAAACAATGGTCATCGCTTCTCGATTGTTCGTCGTCGGAGCTGCAAGCGGTCGGACCGGCGCACTAACAGATTTGCGCCAGGACTGCGGTGTCGTTCTGCTAACGCGCGGAAGGCTCGTGAAGAGCAAGTTGTTTGGTGGAGCACGGGGAGGGGGGGGGGATGTAGAGGTACCTGAAACCGCATCTACGCGTGTTTCGGGAGTGCCACAGAGAGAACACTAGATGTTGTCTTTCCTTGTAATCCAAAGCAACAATGATTCAAACATGACTTTGCTGACCCTGTATTCGTCTCTATAGGTAAGCGTGATACGCAAAAGGCGACTTGCAAGTCATTGCGGCCAATCTGCAGTGCCTCTCATCCGCCGCTCTATACCAACAGATACCGACCTGTGAAATATCACTTAGAATTTCTTTTTATTTATGTTTTTCTTTTTTCTATTTAATGTCTAAAATACTCTTTCTCCCGAAATTCCATTTAATTTAATTCTTCTTTTTTTTCATTCAAACACATCTCTGCGTACGCCAACAACGCACTTCTGCATCTCCCTCCAGCGGCTTCATAGCCCCAAAGTACCAGTACTTCCACTCTTCCCCCCCACCCCCAAAAACCTTCTCAAACATGCTCACGCACCGCCACATTACTCGCCTCACCAGCCACATCCTCCTCAACACCAATACACTCCATCACCACTCACCAAGCATATATATATCGATACGTATAAAAATCATCCGACTCATCTTACTCTCCCATCTTCCGATCTCAAATCAATTCACAACCCCCTCCCGACTCGCATCTCCCCCCGCTTCACCACTCTTCATCCTGTTACACACCAATCTCACGGTACCACTCTCACCGCTCCATCATTTCCCTCCCACTTCTTACAAAACTCGAAACCGTCGTCCCTCTTCCCTGCCCATCGCGTGCGTCTCATTCTCCTCCTTCTCTTTTCTTGCTCTTACGTCTTCTCTTCTTCCTCAGCCCTATCATATGATATCCCTCACAGCGCCTTCCCTAAATCAGGCAAATGCTCACCAACATATATCCGCCTCCCAGTCTCAATCAGGTATAACACGGGGCAAACAAAAGAACAAGCAAAAAAAAAAACTTGTCCCCTCATTTTTCCCCCGTCATCACAAAAAGAAACCCCTCCTTCGCATCATCTAAACTCCTCTCGGCTTCGGCTACCTGAGACGTGCCCTTGACGAATAGAGTAAAGATTCGAATCTGCAAGACGGCTGAGAAGCTTTGCCGCTTTTGGTCATTCCATCTAGATTGCACAACCGACATGTCGGTTCCTGGCTCCTGTGCGATCTCTTCTCCAATCTCCGTGAAAAATAATTTACGCACATGTAGCGGCACAATAGGTCACCCGTACCGGCCAATTGATGCGGATAGAAAACTTCACCCCGTGGGCATCTGCTTCAGTCGCAGCAAACACTTCATGCTAGCAAGTACATTATCGTCATGCTTATTCGTTCAGTATACACAACCCATTTCTACAATTCTTCCGAGAGTTTCAACCCATCACCCATGGTCTGTCAAATATTCGCCATAGCCCCCAAGAAAATGTTCCAGATGACCAGCAAACAATGGCCGGCTTCTCTGATCAGCCAATGCCACGTCGCTCGACCGGGTTTCGTTGCTCACGCGTAGCACAGAGCGTTCCATAGACAGCCAAGGAAAAAGCAAATATAGCTGCGGTAGCACCAGCCAGTAAATCACCAGAAATGCACATCGAATTTGCATCAACGCCAGAGACTTTGTGAAAAAAAGGAAAGAAAAAGAAAAAGAATAGAGAAAGAGAAACTTCACCCATATTCCCGTGCAGAGTGATCCATATCTTTCAAAAGTTCCCTCCACCCATCATTGTCGTCTTGAATAAATCTCGTCAGCCTTTATCACAAGTTATAAGAGAAAGGGGGTGCTCTCGTGAGCCCTAAGGTTGGTGGTGGCTGCTGGGAGCCATGCCGGGCTGGTGAGGCATGCCCGAGGGATAGCCTCCGTTGCCCCGCATGTAGTTTTGATAAGCCATGGCCTGTTGTTGAGGATCCATAGGTATGTTAGGCATATAAGGGTTCTGTGGCATGCCAGGCCGGCCAGGGGGGGGAGGAGGGTTGTGGGAGCCCGTGTCTTCTGGTGATTCGCCGCCGTCTCCGCCGTCGACACCATTCTCGCCGCCGGGGGCAGGTTCGGGGGCGTTTAAGCAAGCCTGTAAAGGAGGACGAGTTAGCGACGATTTGGGAAAACGTCAATCGGGTAGAGGCCATTCGAAAGTCTACTCTGATCACTTGCAACGCGTGCAGCGACGCGCGCCAGTCACCGTGATGACGTGCCATTCATTCATGGGCGGGGTCGGGTCGGCTTACCTGAATAAGGTTCTTGCCCTCAGCCTTGGTGACAAGAGGCTGAAGCTTGGGAGTCGTAAATGTATAGACGAGACCAGTTTCGGAAACGACGAGAAGCAAGACTTGGGTGCCGGTCAAGACGGACAGCTCGTAGGCCTGGGATGTCAGGTTAGCGGAGGAACGCGCAGCAAAAAGTCCCAGGTCGCAGCGCCGCGGCGGGCGGGGGGCAGCTACAGCAGCCACCAGCTCCCGAAAGCATCGGTTCGCACCTGACACGGCTCGGCATCCCTGGCGTTCCGCAGAGCGAGTGGAATCCGCAGTGATGCGCGCGCGACGATGAAATGATAGATGAAGGACAGAGGGGAAAGAGAGAGGGGGCAAAGGACCCGAGTGGATGGACGAACCTTCTTCATGATTCCAGCCTTGCGCTTGGAAAAGGTGATGTGACGACGCGACTTGTCGCTGATGAACTTGATTTCAATCTTTCGACGTTCGCGGCCGCCCTTTTCATCATCATCGTCATCGTCATCGGCCGGCGTGGGACGCTGGCGCTTGATGCCTCGCGACTCTTGCGCGTTGCCGTTGCCGACCGAGTGGGAGTCGTCCAGGTCGGCGGGAGACGTCTGATCGTGGTGGTCGGTGATGTCGGCCATGGCGGGCGTCGGCGAACGAAGAACTAGTCTCGAGTATGCAAAAAAGGGCACTCGCGATGGAGAGGCAGGTATAGGGGAAAAGATAAATAAGATACCAGATTCGACAAGAATGAAGCCGTTGTATCACTTGGCGTGTATTGCTGGAAAAGGAAACAAGTGGTGGAGAAGCTGTTTCGAGCGTTGGTGGCGATTTGATCTATACTGGATCTGGCCTCTTCAACGGAGGAGAGAAGGAGGATGTAACGCCGAAGCAGATAAATGAATATAAAAAAAAAAGTGGCAGACGGTGTGTGTGTGTGAGCGGCGTACAAGGCTGGGTGAGGCTCTTTTTTTTTTCTTTTTCTTTTTGCTTCTTTTTGTTCTTTCCGTCTTCCCTTTTTTTTTCGGTTCTCTTTTCGCTCCTTTTGGATGTCTTGTAGAAGCCTCAGTTGTAGGCTGGTGCGGCCTTCTTTTACTGGGCTGCCTTCTGGGGGTGGGAGGGAGATGGGTGGGTGCAGCTTTCTGTATTGAGTCTGGTGCGGGCAGTGCGGACTGTATGGGAAAGGACTCGGGGGAGGAGATTTTTCTTGTTTGTTCTTTGCGGGAGGAAGGGGGGGGGGGAAGGGGCAACAAATATGGCTTAAGTCGTTATATCTTTAGGCTTAGCCGGTAGCGTTTAAGACTATGTGGCATGTAGATGCATATGTCGAGGCGCTTGTCCGGCCACGCCGCAGGCGCTGCCACACTCTCTGAATCGACGGCACAGTGTGAGGACGGGGCTTGAGGTGCATCAACACGACCAAGGTCATCCTTCATTTGCCAGTCTCGACACGCTGCAATGTCGCAGCATCACAGTGCCAAACGTCCGGCTGTCCCAGTTCTCAAGTGCTAGGGGTCAACCTTAGCGGGAATGGGTCCTCGGTGTGGAGGCCGCTACTGCAGCCACATTAGCGGACCTTTTTTTTTTGGGTTCAAGACTTTCTCACCTGCTCTCACTCTTGCTTCTTGCCCCTGCAACCGTGGCTTCGGTGGCCAGTTGCTAGACGTGCATGCCTGTAGTAGGTAGCAGTGGTGCGGCGGCACTGGCGCGCTTTTCTTTTTTTTTTTTTTTTTCCCATCAACTTCTTCTCTCCTTGTCGAGATGCCCGCAAAGGGCAAAGTACCTTGTCTAGGTACTCGGGTGTTATCCGACTGCAGATCCCAGAAATTGAGGTTGAAACTGGCCAAACCGCTTTCGCACAACTCAAATTCAGCCTTGCTGAATCATGGCCTTTCCGTCTCTACCGTGTACGCCCCCCGATGGGCGCTCGTCATCGCGACAGCCAGACACGGCTCTGCCTGTCGCACTGTCAAATCATCAGCCGGGTACTTCTTATCATGCATTCAATAGTATCCGTACATACATACATTAGTACTCTACTCCGCCATTTCACTAAACAAAACCATCACTGTAATTCGTTCTTGACAAAAAGCGGGTCGCCCATATCCGCCGCGCCACGTCCGCATCCCTGCCTGTCGACCTATGCAATACCGTACGTGGTGGTGCCTCTCCGTATTCCCCCAGGTCCGGCCTGTCTGTCTGCATCAGCCAAGTGTCTGACATCGGTACATCTCGACGGACATATCTCGTGGGGGTAGGATGGACGCAGAACCGACAAAACTTCGCCAGGTCAAGAGCATGCTCTTGGTCATTCGGCCCCTCTCGTCGCCGCAAGCGAATGGTTAGGATGAATCAACAGCTAGAAATTCACAGGATCCATAGCTTGCCCCCCCCCCCCTGGTCGGGCAACGTTCAAGGCAGTGACAGCATGTGTATGCCTGCCAGGGCCGCTAAGGATACATGTCTCGGTCCTAATAAACATGTTCGCGGCAATGAAGCTGAATCAAGAAACAACTTCCTGAGGGTATTCCAAGGCGGCCGTTTGCAAATCGGCCGCCCAGGCCACCACGGACCAAGTCCGCGAGCATCAGAGTTGCCTTTGAGCCCACATGAAAACGGACGAGACTCGGTTCTGCTCCAGCGAAAAGAAGCACAGACCTGGGCCCTACGACTCTGACTACGAAAATCTGACCTGCACCGCTACATCGCTCGAGGTGCAGGACTTCGGTAGTCTACCGCGTCATTTGACTAGTAGTTGGCGCCGGAGAGTCCAAGTATCTTGAAAGGGGTTGGCCTGAACTGAGCACTGCGCACTGCGCGCACGTAGCACCGGTGGCATGCCTGAAAAGTGTCACACAGGCGGTTGGCTCTACTGTAGCTTATTCCTTGATTTGGACCGCAGGTACATGTTAATTGGGTGGCGCGGACGGCCCTTGGCCAAAAGAGCAGTAGTCTGGGCTCGGCCAGCTGTCTGTCTGCCGAGCCCAGACAGCTGGCGACATGCTCGACAACCGACGAGGCATAGGGAGAGTGGTTATCCACGGGGGTATGGTATTGCATAATTCTGAATTGGTCTCGGCGCGCATACAATTTTATTCAATTTTACTTCTGTTTATTATTTGCTTTTCTGCTCACACATGCCGTACATGGTCGAGCACCAACCACCACGTACACACTTTTCTACCACGTATCAGGCATTAAACCGTCGGCCGACAGCATCACCGCCACTCTGGCACGCCCTGCGGGAGAGATCATGAGTCAGTGCACAAATGAAACCACGCAGCATCAGACGTCCAGAGATTACAGATGTGGCGCGTCAGGTTCTGACTGGGCGCTGGGGGAGGGTGGATGGTGATGTGCAACGTGTGCACGTTTCTGACGTTGTACCAGTAAGCAGGAAGAGGGCGTGCCCATCATCTCGGGTCAGAAGCAGATCAGGCTGAGTGATCAGGGCTCATGGATGGCAATGAACGTTGCAGCTGTCTATTATTTCTCACTCTTTGGTGGAAAAAAAGGACTGTCCCTTTTTTGGGTGGTTACTTTTGGAATCTCGATTCGCTCGGTGATTAATGGCACAGCCTGGAAAATGGGGTCTCCTCAACCGAGGCCTATATTTGATGTCATTATCATCGTTATTCTGGTGTATCTTTATACCGACGAGCGAGAAGGAATCGCAAATCAGCATTGTTGTTATTTTTATACAATTACGAGGCTACTCAATAGCGCTTCGACTTGTATTGGCCGTCTAGCGGCGCCGGCCGTTGACAGTGCCAGGCTCTGTGCTTGCATATGAACCTATACCTCCGACGCACCATCATGCACAACCCGTGACGAGACGACATCCTCGGAGTGGGAGCATTTTATCCGCGACAGCCGTCCGGACGTGCTTGACAGGTGGATGCAACACATCCATGAGATTATCCCAAAGGTTCCAGAACGCGCATAGTGCGGATCACCGAGGGGGCAAATGAAGGTCATTGGGACACGTGAGATTTGAAAAGAGCCAATTTTGCAAGGCTGATCAGCATACAAAAGATCCCCCCCTTCCCTCCTCTGGGGTGATTTAGTTGATCGTCCGGAGAGAGAGAGAGGGATTACACCGCACTGTGCATGAAAAAGTCCACGGCACGCCGGAGACGAGAAGCTCTGGTCGGATGGAGACGGGAGCCTGCTACCTCCTACTACGCCTCCTTTTTCCCTTGCGGCAGTTGCTCCCCCTGCAGGTAGCACAAGCCCATTAGACCCCCCCTGTGATAAACGCGTGGCTAGTCGTGGAGCCGCTTCTTATCGTATTATAGCTTTTCTACATTATAAAGGCGCGTGTTGTCGACCGAAAAGAACACAGACGAGTCTTTTTTCCATATGTATATACATATTTCTCTTTCTGACCTATTCTTTTCTCTATAGTAACGTGGGGATGGACAAGGAGGAAAAGAATAAAACTTGCTCAGATAACTACTGGGGGATACCTGTTCTCTCCAGTGGGCTTTTCGCTTTGGTGGAGCACAACAAAGCTCCACCGCAAGCAGCGACACCACCCCCAGCGGTGGGGGGTGGAGTCGAGTTTTTTTTCTGTCTTCATTTCATACATTATAGAAGAAAAAAAAAAGCAGAGACATAGCTGGAGTGGAGTCACGATCTGCACCAGGCGAGGAGAGAGGGGGGAACAGTAATAATAACGATGATGGAAAATAAAAATAAAAAACATGCAACGGCTGGAATGGTCTGCCGAGATCAGCCTATAACAAATCCATAGCTCAACTGCTGGTACAGGCTTAGATTACTAACTGTGGAGCTTTCTTGCTCCCCCGTTATACGCATATCGTCCTTGTCTTCTTCCCCTCCTGCTGCGGAGTCAAGCGGCACAGTGCGAAGGTATTTCAAATGAATCCGGTTTTTTTTTTTTTTTTTTGGTTTGTCTCTATTCGCTTCATTGCCTATGTAGGTATTCGCCGGCCCCCAAAATAGCGCCGTCCAGCAGAAGTTCTTTCTTCAATTTTTTTTTTTTTCGAGAGGGAGAGGGGGGGTTATAATCGAGTACGAGGTGTGTGGCGCCGTTGACCCTGGGCGGACTGTTGTTCGGCTTCCCTCTTCTTCCGCACGTAATGAGGCGCGGTTCCCCCCCCCCCCTTTTA
>JAFEME010000656.1:0-14411 GCA_018831755.1 Niveomyces coronatus
AAGAAATGTTCCGAAGGCTGCTTGTTGTCTTACCAGGGATGCGAGCGGCGTTGGCGTCGTCGGCATCGACAGTTGTTGACTCCTCCTCTCGCTCCTCTTCATCCTCTGCCTCTTCCTCATCTCCCCTTCCCTCGCCGATCACTTGATGCTAACCTTGTCACCAGTAGCGGACCCATCCATCGACAAGATAACTAAATCACGACCGACATTGCCGTCGTCGTCTGTCTCGCCTTCGAGATACCATATGCCTCCGCCTTTTCAGCCCGGAAATAGGATGCCCGGGATGCATGCCAGCGGCGAAGCTATCCGTGGGCCGCGTCCACCCTTGCCCAACGGCCACGCGCACATTCAGCATCATCAGCATCATCCTAGCGCCGGAAGCATTCACTTTGGCGGTTTCCCACCATCCCAGAGTTCGAGCCCGGCGCCGCCTCACTCGGGAGGAATCGCGCCTCCTCCGGGCATGCCTTTCCCCGACCGACGCCAACTCTACACGGGCGGCCCTGGGGCTGACGGCTTCCCGCCGCCAATGATGCCATTTGGCTCAGACGTGATGCCTGTAACCACTTTTGACAACTATGGGCGACCTTCTATGGCATTTGCGCCGCCGGACTCGTACCACCCGTACCGTAATAACTATGGACCCTCGACAACGCATAGCCTCCACGACTCTGTCTCGCCCGCGGAGGAACATAGCCAACGCTATAGCAGCCGAGTGCCGATGCGCAATGCTGGTCCTGCTTCCGAGGAAACGCAGCCCCAGGGAAACGGTGGCCGATTGTACGGCCCTCCAGAATTTCCTCGTATGATGCCCAACCCTGGCATGCCGCCGTACATGATGGCCTCTGGCGACACAGCCGATGACTTTGCCGGATACGCTCAGCAGCACTTTGGCAACGAGGAATTGTCTGATTGCGTACTGGAGCTCCGATATCTCGACGGCCGCGCTCTACCCGTGCGTATCCCCGCCCACAGGTTTGTTCTTAACCGCTCAGCTGAGCTGGCGCGTATTGTACGCCAGATGAAGCCCTCGGTGGCAGGCATCACCGATGGTGCTCCGCAGAGCGTTTCGATCGGGACAAGCAGCAAATGGATCCGCTCAGACTCGTTCTATATGGCAGCACAACGCCTTTACGGTATGCCGCTGCTTCAGCACGTCCCTCCCGGCGCTTATTATCTCGACTCGGGCAACTTGACCGAGGCCGGCTCGAACGTCGAGCAACTTGATTTTGCTCTGTCCTACGCCGCTGCTGGCCAGCTGCTCGACTGGCCTCCCATCATCAGACGCGGAAGTGTGGTGGCAACCCAGCTCCTCGATTGGCAGACTGTTGAACGAGTTTTGGAGTTTGCGCTGGATGGCCATAATGATATGGGGACGCATGATGTTTACAAATACGGCGAGGGCTCTAGGATTATCTTAGACGCTGTCGTCAACTTCGTCATTCAAAACCTTGCATCCACATTTGAGCTGGACTCTGAAGTGGCCGATCCGGTGCAGTATGCGAGACTGCCTCTGTACGCCCCGGCTCCGACGGTAGCTCGAAGCGCTGGCGCCCAGGTTAGCAGCTTGAAGTCGAACGAAGATGACAAGCCAGCCGTGCAGCTTGGCAAGGGACGCCGCTCGCAGAAAATCACAAACATACAATTTGGAGACTTGGCGCTGACAGAAAGCAAAGCGGTCTCGGAGACGGAAACGCCCAGGGCTTCCCGTGTCGCGCAACCTGTCTCGCACGCCATACTCTCGCGCATACTGCTCAACATTCCGTTCACGCAGCTCAAGATGATTTTGGAGTCATCTTTATCAAGCAACGTTAATGGATGGGCCGACGCCGAAACTCGCTATCGCATCGTAAGGTCTGCTGTTCATGAACGCGAAGCTCGGCGGGCCAGGGCTATGGATGCCGTGTCCGACGGCCGAGTGACGGACGCCGAGCTCTTACGTGCTAGCCTGAGGGCACCAGAGCCGCGAATCGTCCCTCGATGGGGCGCTTTGGGCTGGCATGAAGAGATGCTGTCGCATGGCAATGCAGATGCACCTTCTCTGGGGCGCAAGTGGTCTCCGATCTTTGTGCCAAGGGGGGGTCCTGTTGCCGCGTATCCTTGATGAGTGCATGATGTTTTGGCGGAAGATGCACATGACGTTATGATCTATGTACACTTGGCGAAAAAATGAAGTCAGGAAAAATTTACCTCTTGGGTAATACGCTGCGCCGTCTGCGGTTGAAAGTGAGAACAATGCGGAAAGCTCGAATGTGCTTTGAATCATGGCAAAGTTTTGGTTTCGTTCCATTTTTTGTCTTTTTTTTTTCCTTTTTCCTTGGTGTGTATTTTGCATATATGACTTGTACCTACGGTCATTGCGCAGCTCGAAAAGGACGTCGAGCATATTATTATGCTCACCATGGACTGACATGACGAGCTATATGAGCCGAGCAGTGTTGAAATATCAGAGTGACAATACGGAAGCATCACGTACGAAATCGCCGAAAAAACGACGACAGGATCATGTCTTGGGTGAGAATGCAGGGCGTCAGCTGGACCGTGACCATGATTGATTTGGGGGCTGAGTGTGCATGGTGCGAGCAGGGCGTCCGGGGTTGGAGGATGTGTTGGTCGTGGCGAGGGAACAGAACAGGAAGGCCTAGCCTTTGAGTGAGCCTCAAGGTGGAAGACAGGTGTTCGACTTGTCAAGAGCAGTGGAGAATCGATTTCTGTGGATTTCATGTTAGGAATGTGGGAGAAGCTTGGACAAATAGGCGTGTATGTGATGAGGTAGGGGCCGTCGACGGATCGGACCGGGCCTCGGGGCTAGTATGCGACTGAGCACAACTGTCTTGTTTTTCTGGTTGTTCAGGACTGGGTATGTTTAAGCAAGTTTGGGGCAAAAAGGGTGTTTAATGTGACGATTGCCCGTGACTCCATGTGCGTGTACGTAACGTAGTCTGTTGCAAGGTTGCAAGTCGTGGAGTCGAGCCTCTTGGAGACCAGGCTCGCCGATGAATCAGATTACATGGGTCATAATGTACCTACCTATGAGATGGACTATTTATGTTAGTCGTACTGCTGGCACATGTAGTACATGAAGCGGCGGGTCGGCGCTGAGGGCATGAGTACTGAGTAGGGGCGGCAGCAGGTGGGAGTGAGTACACGCCGAACCCCGTGATGGTTTAAGTTTGGGGCCAAAGGGTACCATCAGGACAGTAGCGTTTGTCGTTTTGTTTGTGCCACCTATCTTTTCTGATTTTGCAACCGCACAAAACCATACAACCCCCATTAATTTCCCTCTGCCATTACTCTGCAGTGGCTTCCATCATTATTGCCTCTTTTTTTTGGCTTCTAAGCTACCCCCTCTCACCATCCTCATCGCCTGCCAGATCGGCAGCAGCGTCGGCAGCAAGCAGCACCGGATGCAACAGCACATTTCTGTTGTGCGGCTACGGTGGGCGTGCATTTGCGCATGTTTCGCCTGGAAAAAGTCTGGCCGAGAAAAATTTGCAATTCTCTAAGAAGCCACGGAAGAAAAAACAAGAAAAGAAAGAGAACGAACACGGTGCGGGGATAGGAACAGCCTCGGACCCCGACATTGCGCCAAAAGAAGGAAGAGCAATGTCGTCTTTCCGACTAGAAACCCTGCCTGTAGAGCTCATTCTAGAGATCTCCAGCCATCTATGGCTCTGTGATCTGAGTCACCTGGCAAGAGCCAGCCGCTGGTTGCATCATATCCTCAGCGCCGACCTGTACCGCCTCGACGCCTTACCCTACCACCAGTATGCGCTTCACTGGGCCGCGAGCCACAACAACCTGGAAGTGGCAAGACGTGCCCTGCAGGCGGGTTCGCCGATCGATGCAGACGTTCCACCACCCGAGAGCGTCTGTCCTTTTGGCAGACCCCAGGCTATGGAAACTACCGGATGTCATCCTGCAAGCTATACGGAGCCCGCCGACAAGCCCTGGATGCCGCTGGAAACGGCCGTGGAAGCCGGCAGCGAAGAGGTCGCGGTGGAGCTGCTTCGACATGTCGGTCCACAACGTCTACATGCACGCTTGTTTGAATTAGCAGCCGAAGGTGGGCAACTGATGACATTGAAAGCGCTCTTCAAGTGTTGTTGTTCCGAGCCCGAAGGCCTGTCGATAGTCTCCGGCATGATGGAGACGACCATGAATGCGGCGGCGAAACACGGCATGCTCCGAGTCGCGCAGTGGCTGTTGGGAGCTGGCAACAATGACGGGGAGTCTACGGGACTCCCATCAGAGACATGGCCAGCTTACTTTGACGCCATGCTGCTTGCGGCCGCAGCAGGCCATGACGATATCTGGGATTTGCTCTCCGCGGTGCAGCCGTTATCCGAGTGGCCTAACTTCGGCGGGCCGCAAGCGGGGGACCGCCTTTCAGACGAGGTTATTAAGGCTATCGAAACGCCCGTGACGGGAAAGGGTACACTGGCAATTGTCCAGCTGGTCGGGCAGCTCGTGAGCTTAGGGGCCGACATAACAGTGTCGCAAACTTACAATACGGCGCTGGACCGCGCCTGCGCCAGAGGGAACCTGGCTCTGCTGAGGCATCTATGGCAGTACTCAGGAAACAAGAGAAAGACGCTGGGACACACACTCACGGCTGCGAGCGCGCACGCGCCAAGGATTGTCAAATCACTTTTGGCGCAAGAGCCAGCTCTGCGTATGAGCCATAATCTCTTGGACGCTGCAGCGTCCAAGGCATTTTGGTTCGGGCAGCCGGACTCGGCCAGAGAACTGTTGCCATTAATAAATGCAATTCCGCGCTGCATCGATGCACGGGGATCAGAGTTATTGTACCACGCATGTTATGGTGTGCAGCCAGACATGGTCACACTGCTGCTCTCGCTCGGCGTCTTTCCCGAGAGCTCCGAGGCCGGCACGAGCACAATCTGGCAGGGAGTCATGATCAGCGGCCACGAGCCTGAGCGCCTCATCATTACCCGGGCACTCCTGGAGGCCGGCGTGAGCCCCAATCGGCGCTCTGATGCACCTGGCGCGCCCGGCTCGGCGCTGATGCTGGCGTGCAAGTTCGGCCTGACCAGCGTGGCTCGCTTACTTTTGGAAAGAGACGCCGACCCGCTGGAAAAGGGGCCTGGCGGCTACACGATCCTCCACATGGCCTGCTTTGGCTGCGTGGACGTGGCGCTCGTCGAAGAGCTCATTCGGAGGGGAGGGGACGTGCATGCCCGGACGTCGGGCGGATCGACGCCGCTCCACGAGCTGTGTCTTTTTAAGAAGCCGCTCTGGTGCCGCTGCGCGCCTGCCAACACGCGCTACGAGGTGGCCCAGACGCTCATTGCCCACGGGGCAGATCCCAGCGCTCGCAATGCCAACGGGGCGACGCCGCTTCATTATGCCTGTACCACTCTCCACAGAGAGACTGCCGGGGAAGCGCAGGTGGTGGCCGCGCTGCTGGAGAATGGCGTAGATGTCGAGCAGAAGAACAGGGGAAAGACACCGCTGTATCTGGCGTGTGCGCACAAAAAGCTGTTTGTAGCGTCGGTTCTGCTCACCCACGGAGCTGACTGCTCCGAGTCGACGCTGCGCGGCTTCGCCCAGAACTACTACCAGAACCTCATTTTTGACGAGTCCGGCACACATACGGCGGAAGCTGTCAGGGAAGAGATGACTTGGGGCCAGAACGCGCACCTGCACGGCCTGGTGAAGCTTCTGCTGGTCCACAAGGTCAACAAGTCTATGTTGTGGGACACGCTGCTACCGGCGCTCAATATCCATGGCACGGAATACGAAACGATGTACCTGCTGTTGAAGCGCGCCGGCGGCGCTGACGAGGCCATCATGGGAGGGGACGCGTACCTCGAGATCAGTAACACGGACCAGGGCGCGCAGCGTGTGATTGAGTTGGCCAAGGCACTGGGCTTGACGGTGGTCGAGGAAGGCGACGACGGTCTGATACCCGGGTTGCTGAATGACTCCGACTTTGGATCGGAAGACGGCTCTGTGGATGCGGAGGAGTTCGGAGACGTTGTTATCCCGCCGTTGAGGACGACGTTGGCGTTCCCAAAGAAAAAGGCGGCAGCCGAAGCCTAAAGAACCAAGGCTGGCTAGCCCGTGAGATCTAGTGTTTGGCTATGACTTGCTCTATGTATTGACGTTGATGTTCTCTATATACATATATACAAGTCGGGAAAAAAATAAATACACGTCGCTTCTTGCGCGAGACGAATAGCGACGGCGGATTCTCAACCGTATCACCATCTTTCCGGCAGACCAGCTTCTCTTGAGCCCTCTGTGCGCCCTCTTCTCCCGTATTTTCTTCTGCGGCCTCTGCTCCTTGAACTTCTCGAGCTCGGCCGCTGTCTGCACGAGTGTTCGGGCGGCATCATATAGCTGACAGCGCCCGCCGCAAGCCGCCGTGCGTGTCCGCTGCCAAGCCGGTCCAGCGCCTCGAGACTGGGCGGTTGCGGATATGAACTCGTCATGGAAGTCGTCATGGTCAGGGACGTTGCGTCGTATGTAATAAGTGTCAGGGGCGTTATTGTCATGAATGTCGGGGGGTTTCACTTAAAGGGCAAGAGTGTTTCTTGTTGACCACGACGTTGCTCGCACGCGCGTCGATGAGTCTCGTGACGAAACTCGCTCTGACAGTCCAGGGCTTGTCTCAATGAAAGCGCTTCAAGGATTTCACCCGGATTTTGAAATGTCAAGAGTCATCTTGTGTTGGTCCTTGAGCCGGGGACTCAGACGTCGTTGTGGTTCGGCTGGTGGATGCTTTCGAGATTATTGCAAGTGGCTCGAAACGCTTACATGAACGTGGTTTCATTCGATTTGGCCTCGCGGAAAGTTCGTCTCGACAAGTTGGGTTGAGTGGACGCAGCGATATGTAGATGGAATGTTCGTATAGTATTTCGCTGGACTACTCCGTAAAAAGGGTGCTTTCGTTTCGCTAGGTGTATCAGGGCACCACGCCGGCCGTTATAGTGGGAGCACAAACAAAACGGATTTGCTGTGAACTATACCATAATACTGGATTCCAAAGTCGTCACATTGGACCGATCAGTGACCTACCTGGAGAAGGAAATCTTACTCCATCTATTCTTCTGGCTGCCACTTTCATGGGCTACAATGTGCAGTCAAGAGTAGCCGCAATGTATGCTCCCCAGCCACAGGTTCTCGGTTGAACTGACGCTCTATATCTTTATAGTTCGAAGGATGTCTTTTAATTTTAGTCCCTTTCGTCTGAAATCCGTTCCGGCACTTGGACCGCTTTATCATCGCTTCTACGGCTAACACATAACTTGATCCGTTCAGACGCGAGTCCGTAGATAGGCATGCTGTGGAACAGGACTGAAAGATCTGCTCTTTTCAAGAACTGCATCTAAAGGGCGGTTTCTTAGCCTGATGGACACACGACATCTAGCAGATCACACGGCTTTTCCAAAGAGTAGCGGCGAGAATGGCTCGTTACATCTCGCTATGCGCTTTAGATTTCTAGAATTACACAAAACTCTTGTTCGGCATGGCTCAAGCCAAGACATAGTAGCCTCACCTTGGGTGTAATCCGTGATTTTTCATATTGTCAGCTTTATTTACTTTTATAAAGCAGGATGTCAATGGTGTGTGCATAAACAGTCATCCCATGAAACTTCACGGCGAATAGTAATATGCCTCTTCAATACATCGCCGCTACTATATTTGTTGTCTGTGTCAGGCCAACGTTGCTATATCACGCGCGCGAGTCCGCCGAAAAGCAATAGCTTTTAGAAGGACTAGCTCTGCACTGTCATTTCAGTATGGATGTCTGTAAAGTATGCCAAAATCTTGACGATGCCCTCGCAGAACTCAGGCGTTACCCTTGGGCTAACACAACTGGGGGTATGCCGGGACGGACAAAACAGGATTTTCAGCCATACAACGTCTGTATAATTAATTACGTATGTGAATTATTATTTCGAGCACATCTCTGGAATAAACCTCGTCACCATGATGGCCAATTCTGTGAGTTCTTTGTATTGCTGTATAAGCCATTATTGTACGGTTGAGGTATAGGTTAGCAGTAGTTACATAAGCGTACTATAGCCACACTGCATCTCCGGCCGTTGCGTCAACGAGGTAGGTAAATGCTGTACCCTTCTAACTGATGGACAGAAAAAACTACCGACTCAGCTATAGTAAAGGATGGAGTGAAGCAGCATCACTTTTTAGCCACCACATTCCGGGCAGTATTACTACTAGCTCCAGTCTTGTTTACTGAATTGGTCTGGACCTCATGGGTTGGTCACTGCACAACAAGCCGAGGCTACTGGGCTGACGTCTGTACTTGACCTGTGATTTGCGGTACATCAATTAGCATATCGTATGTAGGTATCCACCGTGCGGAAGCACAGGATAGTATGGCAGCCAGCATTCCAGCTTCTCCCTGTCATGGGCTCATATATGAAACTCTCATGGTCTGTCCCAGTAATGACATTCACCGTTCGTCAGTCTAGCAATTAACAAATAAAGGGCAGCTTGTGACGAGGCTTGCTGCGCATCAAAGGTCACACTGTACTAGGCACTGTACGAGACCAACAGCAAGTATCTACTACTAAGATTAGTAGTACTCGCCTGTAGCGGGCGAGCACTGGGTTGCAAGGGAGCGGCCCCCCGGGCAAAACCTCCCCCCCTTTGGCTTGGCCCCTACAGTACTACCCTCGGGACAAAGCTCTAGTCAGCATCGTCACCCGTCATCCTCATCACCGTCAACTATATTGCTCAGGAACTTCTCGACGAGTCCGGTCACCTGGTTGATCTGCTCTGCAGCGCCATCTCATTCGAACATTGATCTTAGTGATTGGCCGCGCGAACCCGACACGTTTGACTACCCGCGCCGAGCAACAAACGGCATCGGCCTGGCTGGCCTCTTCTCTCCCTGTGACCTAAGATTCTCACCGACGCGCCGCCCGCACGCATACAAACAAAACAAGCTCTTTAGACACACTCGCCATGGCGTCTGCCGGTGGAGATGGCGTCGACAGACCCCCTCCGCGTCGTGTCTCCTCTGCTGCCACCACCACCGCGGCAGCCACCGTCGACCCCGTCATGCGCAACGCCCTCCGCTACACCGTCTCGGCGCGAGAGTACGCCGCGCTGCACAAGTACATCATCTCGCGCTCCAAGACCCTGCGCCGCGCCGCGCCTTCGCCCGCGGCCGTCGACAAGTCGCTCGCCCCGACCGAGGCCAGCGCGTCGGGCGACTACAATGCCAAGGCCGCCAGACACGCTCTGCGCGTCTTTGTCACCACCTGGCTCGGCATGAAGGGCTACGAGTTTGTGTCCAAGAAAATGTCCAAAGACAGGTGAGCTTTACATCTGCCGAAACTAGTAAGAATCTATCATCTCGGGCACACTGACTCGTATCTCTGGACAGCTCGCCGCCCGCGAAGAAGCAACCATTCTACAGGTCGCCCGCCCTGAGACTGTCTCTCTCCCTCTCCACCATTCTCTTCCTCTATCGTCTGCTCTTCCGCTTCCTCACACGCCTCCGCGCGCACCTCCTCGACGCCTCGGTAGAACCCTTTCGCCGGCGCAACCCGCGCACCGCCCGCGCGCTCACATCGCCCTATGCGCCCGCCGTCGGGGCCTCCCTCGCCGGCCTGGCCCTCGGCATCTACCCCTCCCCGCCCTTCCGCGCCGGCGTCGCCGTCTGGCTGCTCTTCAAGGCGCTCGAGTACGGCTGGGATCTGTGCGAGGGCGAGGGCCGCATATGGGGCTTCGCCGGTGCGGGTGCTGGCCGCAGGAAGCGCGAGCGCCCCTGGTGGTTCGGCAGCTGGCTCCTGCAGCCCCTTGCCTTTGGCCAGCTGCTTCATGCCGCCGTATTTGACAAGGACTGCTTTCCAGAAAGCTATGGCCGCTTCATCTGGGGCAATTCGCCGGTGTATCTGCACGGCCGGCCTGAGGGCTATCCCGCCAGTCTGAAGTGGCCAAGCCGGGATGAAGTTGTTAGCAGCTTGGCCGAGATGGCACGTCTGAACTGGCCGTGAGTTTACTACTATACTTTCAAGTCTTTGGTCTTTGTCGCACTCTCGTTCTGCTTGCTAATCGATCTCGTGCAGAGCTTATATCTCGCCCACCATGTTTCCCAACAAGAAAAACGCCCTGCCGGCGACTGTCACGGCCGTCGCCCCCATTACCTCGCAGGCTCATCCGCTCATCAATGCCCTGTCCTGCGCGACCCTCCACCCCAGCGACCCTTCATGTACCCGTACTTATCTTACCTTCTGGCTGCGCACCTTTCCGCCCATGGCGCGCTTCTTCGTGCTCTTCTACACAGCCATGACCGTGGTCCCGGGCTTCCGCCAATTCTACCACGACCCGGCGCGCGGACTCTACCACGTGCTCTCGCGCTCCGTACGCATGACGACCTTCGTCACCGGCTCGCTTTCCACGGCGTGGGCCTCGATATGCTTCTTCCAGACCTACCTGCCGCGGCACCTGCTGGCCACGCAGCGCTTCTTCCTCGGCGGCTTCTTTGCCGGCCTGTGGGCCTGGATCGAGCGCCGCCGTGGCCGTCTCGTCTTTCTATACAGCGCCCGCGCCAGCATCAACTCGCTGTGGAAGGTGGGCGTCAAGCGGCGTTGGTGGCGCGCCATGAAGGGCGGCGACCTCTGGGTCTTTGTGCTCGCGCTCATGATTACGGGCGTGGTCTATGAGCGGGATGCCAAGGCCGTCAAGGAGAGGTCATTTCGCAAGGGCGTTAGCTGGGTCCGCGGCGAGGGCTGGAGAGACTGGGCGATCGAAGAGGATGAGGAAGAAGACGTCAAGGACAAGGAAGAGTAATGGTGTTTTCACACGAGCCTCAAGGTGATTTTAGCGAAATATGATGGTGGGACATTACCTCGTAAGTCCGTCGTCTATGGATAGATAGGGCCGTAAATATTCACTGGACTGATCAAGCTTCAGAGCGACTTTAGAATACGATAGATTTTATTTGAGATGCGCGACAATATTGTTCATTCATGATATAAGAAACAAGCTTGAACGGAATACACAAGGAAGCATAGTATCATAAATCACGCCATCATCCTCGCCGCGCAGCAGCCGAATGTGAAACCGAATTCGAGATCGAAAACCCACAACTCCGACAAGTCATGCATAGCATCAACACCCTATAAGCATAGCAGGGAGAAATAACACAGTCGTAAATTACGGAGCAGGCGTCTTGGAGCTGTCCCACCACGGATAGAAGCGCTCACCGGGAGCGAGATGCTTGAGCGTGCAAGCCTTGCCCTCGCAGCCGAGCGAGGCCTGGGTGTTGCCCCACCAGTGAATCTCCTTCTGCGCCCACTGGACCGAGAAGAGCATGACGATGGCGGAGATGGCAATGGCGGCGGACCAGGAGGCGGAGAGGACAAAGTTGTACTTGGACCAGAAGGCGAGGTAGCGGCCGCGGATGTAGATCCAGGAGAACCAGGCGACGGGGACGGCGGGCCAGGCGAAGGAGAAGCTGTAGGGCGCCCACTGCAGCGAGCCGGCGATGGCGGCGACGACGTGGACCTGGCGCAGGGCGCGGCTGTCGGGCCAGCGCCTGCGGAGGAGCCAGGAGGCGAGGACGAGCAGGATGCCGGTGGGGAAGCCCATGAGCAGCCAGCCGTACTGGCCGTGGCGGCCAAAGACCTTGAGGGGGCCGATGGTGCCCCAGAGGATGGAGGCGGTGAAGAAGGTGGTCTGGCCGGGGCAGAGGAAGCGCATGGGGGCGCGGTCGGTGCAGACGTCGCGGAGCTCCATCTGGAACTTGAGCACGCCGGTGCAGACGACGGTGGATATCAGCGTGGCGAGCAGCTGGGCGGCAAAGGTGACGCGGGGCGGGATCTTGACGTAGTGGGCGATCTTGAGGTCGTTGGCGAAGGAGAGGGCGTGGGCGCAGGTGACGTAGCCGTAGGACTTGAAGAAGTTCATGGCGAGCGCGTTGCCCTCGACGATCATGCCGCCGATGAACTCGGCCAGCACGTTGAGCGTCACCTCGTGGCCCGTCATGGCGCTGACGATGCCCACCGGCACCACGAAGACGAGGCAAAGCAGGATGCCGTAGAAGACGACGGCGGGCGACGTGTACGTCGGCCACGCCGCGATGCCCACGATGCCGAACACCACGGAGATGAGCAGCGTGCCCAGGTACCACCACTCCGACACCTCCGGGTACGCGGCCATGAGGCGGTTGTGGATGTCCTGGTACTCGCCCTCGTTGGCGCGGACCGTGTCGTCCGCGGCGGCGGTGGCGGTACCGACGGCACCGCCCTGCTGCTGCTTCTTCTTCTTGTTCCAGCGAAAGCCGCGCCAGAGGTTCTTCATGCCCATGATCAGCTCGTAGCGGTGGTAGAGCGCGACCTGGGTGACGATGGCGGCGTAGATGGCGAAGAAGAAGCCGTAGCCGAGCGAGTTGGCGGCCGTCATGTAGGGGGCCGAGTAGGCGGTGTAGCGGGCCTCGTCGTACATGCCGCGGGCGTCGATGGTGCGCGAGACGTTGTAGACCTTGCCGTGGTGGTCGTAGATGCGATTGGAGATGATGGGCAGGTAGCCCGTGTTCCACGTGTTGGTGAACCAGACGGCGGCGATGATGAGGCCGGTGATGAACATGCCGGCGACGGCGTTGAAGGTGGAGAAGGAGGGAATCATGAGCGGGTCGGTGCTGAAGCAGATGACGTTCCAGTCAAAGGTCGGCAGCGGGTTGACGAGGCCGAGGCCGTTCTTCATGCCGGCCAGGACGCCGAGCCGGACGTTGTCGGGCGCGATCCACGTCATCCAGCTGAAGTAGGAGAGCACGCTGAAGATGTAGTTGGGGAACCAGAAGTAGACGAACATGCCGGCGAAGGCGAGGAGGAAGAAGCGGTAGCGGGAGACGGTCCAGGCGCGGCGCAGCGGGCCGGGGACCGCGTGGTTGGCCTCGTTGTGCAGGGCCGAGTTGAGGGCGATGGTGACGAGCGACATGGGCCAGACGCAGTACGAGGGGTAGACGAGGAACTTGCGGGTGAGGCCGGCGAGGCCGTAGCCGATGAAGTTGGTGGCGAAGGCGTTGCAGAACATGTAGGAGAAGGAGCGGGCGTAGCGCTGGCCGAAGAAGTGCGGGAGGACCTGGGTCCAGATGATGTAGGCGGTGTAGGGGACGCTGCGGGAGGTGTTGGCCATGATGGCGATGAGCATGTGCTCCTTCTTGTTGAAGCGGCCCGGGTTGAGCGGGAGGCGGAGGCGGGTGAAGGGGAGGGGGACGTCGGCGCGCGGCATCCAGCGCTCCCAGGCCTTGCCGAGGGGGAAGGCGAGGAGCTGGGCGACGTTGGTGTCGAAGCGGATGGCCGGGTAGCGGATGCTGAAGAGCTGGTTGACGAAGGCGAGGAAGACGGAGAAGAGGATGCCGATGGTCCAGGCGCGGATGGTCGAGACGGGCATGGTCGGGTCGTCGTGGTTGTCGACGGCGGCGCGCACCTCGGCGTACGGGCTGTTGTTGGTGATGAGGGCGGCCTCGAGCTTGATCTCCTGGATGAGGCGGGCGTGCTTCTCCTGGTTGTCGGCGATGTCGTCGACGGCTGGCGAGGAGCGGGCGTGTTAGGATAAGAGAGTAGTAGGGGGGGGGGAGAGGGGCGTACCAAGGAATTCCTTAATCTTTTGGAGCGTGACAAAGGGAAAGTTGGGGTCGCCGTCATGGATGCACAGCACGTTTCTCATCATCTGTGCCCGCCTGGTCAGGGTGCCTTGTGTGCGCGTGGACGGGTTGTGGTGCTCGACTCACCTTTTGGACGTCCTCGAGGGTCATGTTGTCTGCCACTTCCCTGGCCTCGAGGATGTCGTCCTCGGTGGCATTGAGATGGCTGTTCTAGTGAGTTCTTGGTATACGATACGGGGATGGAAAAGGGAATCTTGAAGCAACTCACCCCTCGATGGTCTGCGTGCGAGCCATGTCGTCCGAGTCTGACGAGAGCTTCATTTCCATTCAGCCAGTGCGCCTTGCGCAGCATCATTTACTGGCAACTCACCACCGTCTCCATTGCATCGTGCTTCTCCGAAAAGGCGCCATCGTCACGCCGCTGAGGGCGTATCTCGCCGCTTTGCCGAGCCGGCTTTTCCATGGCTTATAGGCCTTGCGAGGCGGCGTGAATGAGGGAGCAGAGGCCGGGCGGACGCAGGGTCGGGACACAGGCAGCGAAAATACCCGTGGGTGAGGAGGGATCAGACGGGATTCGTTGGAAGATATATACACACGGAGCGAGCGAGCGCGCGCCAAGAAAAGCCGGACGGGAAATCTACAGCATGTATAGGGCCGACGATAGGGTTTGTCTCGGGACAGACCCAGGGTATCGAGGCCGCGGAGCAAAGTGGCAATGTCTTATAACAGGGTCGGACGCAGACGACAAAAGGACTATCATGCGGGGGAGCAAGGGGGGGGGGGGGGGGGGGGGGGGTGT
>JAFEME010000657.1:0-14393 GCA_018831755.1 Niveomyces coronatus
CCCCCCCCCCCCCCCCCCCGTCCCCCTTTCACAGCTAATCTGCTGACTCTGTGGAGTGCTCACTTTTTGTATGGGATAAACGCTAAGAGTAGCCTCAACGCCCCTCCTCCTCCTCCTCTCCACACTCCGCAATTGCTTTCGTCCAGCCAAAATAAGCTTGGGATGAGCCCAGCTGGCGGCCTGGGGCGCGCCGCCGGCTTCATGCTACTCCATAGACATGGAGATGGGGGAATGGCAATGGAGATGTTGGGCAGTTGTCTCCCGGATGCGTACCGGGATTCAGTGGCTGGACGGTGGCAACTAGACCGAATACTGTATAAAAGAGAAAAACCACTTGCCGCCCCCGGACAATGATTGTCCCCCCCCCTGCCCACACGCCTACCCTCCTCCATACATGCCTGGCTCGCGCCATTCTTCTCCAACTCGGCTCCACGTGGTACAGGAACAAAATTCACTTTGATGTTACAACCCGTCGTTGCATTCCTTTAAAAGCCCTCGTCTCCCCCAACCCCACACTCTCGTCCCGTATCTCAGTTTGCAAAGCCTTCCCACACTCTTTGCTGGGACTCCTTGGACAGTGAAAGACAATACGAGAATAATACTGTCAAGATGGAAAAGAAGGTCTCCCGTGACCTGCCCGACTCGACTCGGGAGGAGCACGTCTCGGACAATGACCTCCACCATGAGACTGGTGGCCGCCGACAGTCTGTCGCCCACAACATCATCGAGAACCCTCTGAAGGTATGTCATGCGCCGCTCTTTGCTAATCCTATCATCATTGGAGACCGTTACTGACTCCGTGATCTTCAACATGCAATAGCGCAAGTCAGAAGAGGAGGTGATCAACGAGGCAAGACAATGGGCACAATCAAGTGGCATGGAAGAGCACGCGGAGCTATTTGGTCGCGCTGCTCTCGTTGCTCGGGACCCGGAAAGGTTTGAGATGCTGTCTGAGCTTCCCGCCCCCGAGCGCGAAGCTCTCGCCTACGAGAGAGACCACAAGTGGCACGGCTCCAAGATGCTCTGGTACTCCATCACTCTCTGCGCCATCGGTGCTGCCACGCAGGGATGGGATCAGACTGGTGCCAACGGTGCCAACCTGTCCTTTCCCGAAGAGTTTCATCTCACCGGCCAGGGCAGAGATGAATGGATCGTCGGACTCATCAATTCCATCATCTTCCTGACAGCTGGTCTAATGTAGGTTGACCGCCGACACCCCATCGGCCGGCCCAAAGCCAATCCCCCCCATCAACAGCTTGCTGACCTTGCTCATCCAGAGGCGCCTTCATTGTCGATCCGCTTAATCACTACCTCGGGCGAAGGGGCGAGATTTTCCTAACCGCCGCATGCCTTACTGCGACACCCATTGGCTCTGCCTTTGCCAAGAGCTGGCAGGGTTTGTTTTGGGCTCGTTTCATCATGGGCATTGGCATCGGCGCAAAGAATGCCACCGTGCCCATCTACTCTGCGGAGATGGCACCTCACAGGATCAGAGGAGCGCTGGTCATGTTCTGGCAGCTTTGGGTCGTCATTGGTATGTTCAGGTCCCTCGCGTTTTCTCACATGGACCACTAATGCTGACTCGTCCAGGCATCTTCTTGGGATTTGCTGCCAACATCATCGTCAAAGACGTCGGGAAGATCGCGTGGCGCCTCCAATTCGGATCCGCCTTTATCCCTTCCTTCCTTCTCATGCTCGGCATATTCTTCTGCCCCGAGTCTCCGCGCTGGCTTATGAAGCACAATCGATACGCGCAAGGCTTCAAGTCGATGCAGCGCCTGCGCGCCCACGACATCATCGCCGCCAGAGACTACTACTACTCGTACATCAACTATGAGGAGGAGAAGAAGATTGCCGGCGGCGCTGGCTACTTCGCCCGTCTCAAGGACTGCTTCACCGTGCCGCGCATCAGGAGAGCCAACTATGGTGCTTCCACGGTCATGCTTGCCCAGCAAATGTGCGGCATCAACATCATCAGCTTCTACAGTTCCTCGATCTTCAAGAGCGTCGGCTACACGGCCACGGAGTCCCTCTATGCGTCTCTTGGTTACGGAGCTGTCCAGGTCGTGTCTACTCTCCCCACTCTCTTCCTCATCGACACCAAAGGACGCCGCACACTCACCATGATTACCTTCCCGCTCATGTGCATCTTCCTTCTCGCTGCCGGCTTGTCGCTGCTGCCGAACGGTGCCTACCACATTGCCGAATCGGACCCGAATCAAAATCCTGCCAACGACATGAGACCAAAGGGCGCCCGCATTGGTCCCGTGGTTCTCTTCGTATACCTTTTCACCATCTGCTACTCGCTCGGCGAGGGCCCCGTTGCTTTTCAATACTCTGCCGAGGTCTTTCCCACCATCCAGCGTGAGCAGGGCATGGCTTGGGCGGTCTGCATCAACAACACCTTTGCGGGTATTCTTGGCTTGACCTTTCCGCGAATGAAGACGGTCATGACTCAGACCGGTGCTTTCGGCTTCTATGCTGGTCTTAATTTGATTGCCTGGTTCATGATATTCTGCTTTGTCCGTGAAACCAAGCAGCTGACTTTGGAGGAGATTGATCGTGAGTGGCCGCCCCGTCTAACGACCTACCAGCGTAACCCATCAACTAATAAATTTTGCAGAGGTCTTCTCGGTCCCTACGAAGACTTTCCTCAAATACGAGATGAAGGAACAGGTTCCATGGTTCATCAAAAGATATGTTCTCTTCCAGAAAGTTCCGCGACCTCCACCAGTTTTCGAACGAGAGAACAAGGTCGAAGAAACTGCTTCATATTAGCTTTTTGGATCGCTCTTCGATGAGCCTTTCTCTTTCCGACGCAGAGGACTGCGACACTGGCGCGCACGGCCTTGTTTTCCAGGGACGCAACACTTCAATTCTGTTATATGGGTTATGTGAATTCGACTCATGTGCGATGCTTTATATATGCTTTATAGTTTACTTGCACAAATACCAAGATTTTGAACATTCATTATCGTAATGAGACTTTGTAATGCGCTGAGGAAGGTAATATCTCCATGGTGTCCGTCGATCCGTTACCACACGTCCATCTTGACAACCTGAGGTGTCACTGCGTATTCTGAAGGGGCATCGCAGGATCGAGCCACTGCGGTTGATGGAATACAATACATATATCCTAGCTGTTTGTCAGCTTAACTGCATTTCGAACGTGACATAGTTATTGGCCATTTCCTGTCAATTGATAGCTCCCCCACGCAAGTTGAGACTCCGGCAGCCCACGCAATATTTCCCTCCCTTCATCCAACAAGACTCCTGAACACAAAACCACAAAGCCTCTACACGACAGCTGGAAGCCATGTATCACATTGTTAGCTACTGATGGGCGGATATTGCATGATTAGGCATTGGTCAATCTTTGCCAACAAAACACATCTCTCCCCGCGTTGTTGGATTAAGAATGGGCGGCCAGATGTTCTACCACAACTGCCAACGTATACGTCTCAGGAAGTTTCTTAGGTACCAGTCTGCGATGGCTGCGCACCTTAATGCATACTTACATGTGTAAATCTGTTCTTCGTTTTTTTTTGTTCACGTGAACAACCGTAGTTTTTCCTGTGGATTAGTTCACCCGACAGGCATCTTCAAGATGAGACTCAGTCGCGACAGTCATCCTCAGTTGGTTTCACCAGCACTCCCCACGTTCTAGGTAGCATGCTCCATGGTGTCTCATCGCCCTGAATGACATTGATGTCCTTCCATTCTCCTGCAGCGTTCATAATGGCCCTGATGTTACGAGTCATGCTACAGCCCCCGATGAGCAGCCGCCAGGCAGGATTCCAGAGGTCTGGACCACGAGTTGGAAGTGTCAGCTTAGTTGATACCTGGACTGATGACGCACCTACGTTGGAAGGCCGCTGTGAGCCAATCTGAGTTGCGATGATGCTCCCAGAAAATAAATTTACCACCTGGCTTGAGCACCCGGTAGAGGTTTTTAGCAACGGCATCCGCATCAGAAACTGAGCAAAGCACCTGGATGCTGACAATGGTATCAACAGTACCGGTACCGATTCCATGCTTGTCCAATGTGGCGCGGTCTTCCACACCACAAGTGACCAGCTCGTAGATACCCTCGAGTCCCTGCTCTCGGATTTGCTGCTGAACGTCAGCTGCAAAATGAGTATTGTTCTCGACTCCAATGACACGAGTCACTCTGGTCTTGTCAAAACGGCATAATTGATTGCCGAGTCCCGGCCCTAACTCGAGAACCAGACCATTGGCCGCGCGCACCAATTCTGGAATGGCCGTCTTGTTCGCCTCGAAACGGACGAAATTATCATCTGCTCAATCCGTATGTCAGAACAAGTCTCGAGGCACCCACGTATGACTCTATTGCAGGAGAGCGGAGCGTCGAACTTAGAGTCTTGAACCATAAGTAGAAGCCCGAATCGCGTAAGTTTGCGATACCGAGCGCCTTGGGTCCATCAATTCTGAGTGCCTTCTTTGCGCTGACGTAGATAGCTACAATCCTGATTTAGCCTTTTACTGGGATGCCGAGGAGGAGCCTTACCCCATATCGCATAAAAAAGAGGCTCCCACGGCTCGGTGTAGCTGCGATAACGAGCTCGAATCTGCCAAGACATCGCGACAAAGATTTGATAGGATCTCGGTTCAGAACCAGACGACGACCGAGACGGCAGAGATATAGCAAAACGAGTATGCAGTAAACAGTTTATGAATTTAAGCGGGATGGTATTGTATAAGCATGTTATATAACGTGGAGGTTCATCACCAAGTATAATTGTGGTTGCATATAGGAGCTCGCCGGGCATGACGTGGAGCTTCTGTAATTTTTTGCATTCTACATTGATGTATTTTTAAGTTGCTTATTCTTCACTCTGTGAAATAAACTGCTAATTACGCAGTATGCATCATTCGAGACTTTCGCTTTAAACGCATAGAAACCATCGTCACTGCGTGAACAAGAAGCGAGCCTGATTGCCGCGTTCCCTGTCCGTCCCATATAGCAACCTAGTTTTATGCAGAGCTAGGCGCTTATGCGCCGATCGGTCGATGCTTCTATTGCTTACCCTTTGTAGGGTGAAGTATTACTTGCAGCGTCCCCCTTATTGAGGAAGGAGTTATTACGATGCGTATTAATCTTAGTTTCTTGCCATGCCTTAAACTCCTCACACTTGTTTCTCTCCACCCGTGCCATGATCGCATCGTAGTCTCGACACGTCCGCCTATCATTCAGACCATAATTATTGAGGTTCGTGGTTGAGCCTGAGCCGAGATCTAGACTCCATATCAGAGTCTACATTGTGTAACTGAATTAGTGATGCGTGTGTAAATGGTCCCGACGAGTCGCCGCTTCCATGAGGATGCGACGCAAGCCCAACTTCAAAGTCGCCAGTCCAGCCGCATGAAGGGGGTGACTCGGAAGTAAACTGACTGAAAAGCGAAGCTAGTGAGATTCGTCAACTTGATATAACATTTTCTGCGGGTTGGCTGATGAATTTGCAGACCTGTCAAGTCCAAACCTCTCTACTCTAGCCTAGTATCGACTGTCGCCACCGCAGAGTCTGCCAGTGAATGGTACCAATGGTTCGATGAGCGCGCGCATTTATATACTTGGGCAGAGTTTTGCGACATACGAAGAACAAAGTTCAACCAGAAATTATCTGCAAAGTCGGATGTCTCCCCGGTCGTGCGGTTATTGGGGTCGAAGATTGTGGTGTTGTACGTTGCCACTGCGGCTACTGATAGAAGTAAGCATCCATCATGCTGAAGCGTTGATGGAAGATTACTTCGACGAAAGAATAATCACAGATTAAGAGCTTCAAGGACGTTATATTTACGGCCGAAGTGAGCGTGACGAATATCTGGAGTTTGGAGTTGGTAACGTACGTCCGTCGATGTCTGGAAATTCGCTCTCAGACTTCTGATCTGATCTAAAAAGAAAGCAACACTAAAAGAACAAAATAAAAAACTCTTAGAAACCTGAAAGACAACGAAGGCGACAGTGACAGCGATAAACAAGTATATTCTTCGTATCCTCTGGGGTTGCTGGTGATGTCGAGTTTGTGACTCATTGAGGTTGTCGAGTGTAGCCTCGCTCCCATTGCCCTTTCAAAGCGGCTCGTATTTGTATCCAGATATTTCAAGAGACTTGGAATTAAGAGACTCTATTTTCATGATTTAGGACAGGGAGAGAGAAGTCGAGTGATGCTGGGTGTCAAGGCATCTAGGACTCCTTCAAGTTAACGGCCGTAACCCAGGCTCAATCCACCATTCATAGATATATCTGCCCTGATACCATTACAGAAACGACCGAGCAAAGACCGAATAATCGTTTAGGAAGCGACCAATGAAAGAGATTGGATCTGACTGGGTTTACTCGGAGGGGTAACGTCCGCGTGCGGGGTGACGGCGGTGTGTCGACAGCATGTGTACTGAGTAAGGCATCTTGGGACTTTTGATAGAACGCCAAGGAAGTAACCCTGTATAAATTCGATATTCAACTAGGCCATAAAACGTTCCGATCATACTCACATCGGCTTGTTGCGGAAGTTTGAAGTTTCATTTGCTTGGCACAGTGCGGATGTCTTCTCTTTGACGTATACACAGACCGACGTCTCGTTCTCGAATGTGGGTAAAGTTTGAAAGCAAACTCTGCGGATACTTACACTCTGAATGTGGTGAACATATTATTATTCCCTTCGATCATGCAGAAATCCTGCTATCCGCCAAGTTCGTTATAACATTCTTGGATATCTCCCTCAGAGCGTATTCACACACTCTCGACCAGCTCGAAGAGACTGATAATGACCTGATAAAGGAACGTAACTATTTTCATGACGATGATAGCCTGATCACTTAGGCGGATACCGACGAATAGTATGACACTGGATGCTGGATGCCTGTGAGCTGAGTACTCGTTAAGATATCTTTAAATTGCTTTAGATTAAGCAAAGCGGCTAAAGCCCGATTTAACCACTTTGCTAATGCAACGCTTTTAAGTCGGATTTTTTAGTAGACATGACGGGAAAAGGCCTCTATACACGTTCTGGTAATACGAAGGGGCCTATAGTCTAAACTTGTAGACATAAACACTATAGAAGCAATAGCTAATAGACTGTATTCTAATACCTATGGTGTACTTAATGTAGCGTATATTATGGATAAATCTCCGGATAGCATGATATAATAGTATAAATCATATAGATATCTTATTTATCTATAGGCATCTATAGTTATTAATACTAATGCTAACATCTATAATAGCTATACTTATAACTATGATACTAATTGATGATTTCATAAGTATCGAAGTAATATTAAAACGTCAGTAGTAAAGGGTAATAACAAATCAGTCTTAAAAGTTCAGACTTCGCAATAAAATATAGATAACTTTGTTCTGAAAAGAGTGAACGTTTCCGTCACATCTGCCATTCACTTCGCTTTTATGATGTCTAGCGAAAATGGCCCATTTTTATTCTTTGCGGATCACAATGTATTTAATGATATCAAAGAGCCACCTTTCACTCATGGCACCGTAAATAGAATTTCACTTACGGGCGGTGGCATCTGCAATATCGTCGTCGAACAACATCTGCCGGACGGTGTGGCCGTATCCGCACGGCTTCGAAGACTTTTCTGGACCTGTATGGGAAAAGCGGGTGAAAACGATGGCGAGGTCTTCAGCTCCAACTTTGACGGTACCGACGTGCGCGTTTTGATTCCGAAAGGCCATCTCCACACACCAAAACAGGTCACTATAGATGACAAGAGCGCGAAACTTTACATATGTGATCGAGAAGGGCTCAAGATAACTCGGTGCGACATGGATGGAGAGAACTTCGAGACACTCATCAAGTCGGGTGATTCTGATAACCCGACACACGTTGAAGACATGACGCGATGGTGTATCGGTATCACAATCTCTCATTCCACGAATAATATCTACTGGACACAGAAAGGAACACCAAGGGGGAACAAAGGTCGCATTCTCCGTGCTGGAATCCGCGTGCCAGAGAACGAAACGGCCAGCACCCGTTCTGATATCGAGGTTGTTCTTGAGAATCTTCCAGAGCCAATAGATTTGGCCATCGATGAAAAACTTGGGATTCTGTACTGGACCGATCGTGGCGAGCGCCCGCTAGGCAGTACCCTGAACGCGATCCATATTCGCGAAGCAAAATCTTATAGAAATAAAACGGCTCAAAGTCTGGTTTCTCAGGGATACGAACCATTGCTGTCTAACCTAAGCGACCCTATAGGTGTTGCGGTTGACGATTTGAGACATTATGTATACGTTGTAGACCTTGGCGGCAATATCCACCGGTGGGATTCTGTACAGAAGACCAAGGAGCGCATATTCGAGGGACTGGGAAACCTGACTGGAGTAGCTTTGCTTCAATCTGCGGATGATTGATCCGTGTTACATTGGCACTAGGATGCATTAAGAATAACGAGATGGATATCCATAGAGGTTAGGGTCAGTAGCATTGAACATTGAGGTTTCATCGCATGTAATGTGCATATTACTCCCACTTGAAAGTGCCATGTGACTGCACAAGATATGGCGACTTGAAAAACGTGATGATAGTAGTAGAGGTATATACAGTCTGCGCACAAGCAGTCGTGCCTCGTGAGCGGACTTCCAGCCACGGGAGTTTGAACAAACCGCCTTACTGGGATGGCAGCGTGAGACATGACAAGACACGAGAAGTCTCGCTCTTTTCGTATGATTGAGAGAAAAAACAAAAAGTCTTACCAGCGCTGACAATTCTGACTACAATCAATGCACACATACGTATTCTTTCTGCCGAAACAGACTTTCTTTCGATGAGTGTGCCTCGAGATGTGAGCCTGGCAAAAGCTGCCGTGAAATTTTCGGCTCTGATCAGTATTCTAAAAAAGGCTGATTGATATTGCAACTACTTTTATTCGGGCTTTAGAAGGAAATAACAAGACACTTGGTATACTTTTCGTCCTCAGGTCAAAAACGGATATGCTGCAGCCACCTCATCCTCAATCACATCACAGCCGGCTGACAAATTCAATCTGGGTCCTTGTCGTGACGCTGATATCCCCACGGGCGTTCTCCATGGCCATCGGCCTCGGTGGTACGCGTCGCAGAGCCTCGTCGACCAGAGCGAGGACGTCACCGGCACAGCCAAAGGACAGGCTCCAGCCAGCGCCTCCCTGACCGTACGAGTGCACGATTCTGCTGGGCAGCGTGCCGGGAGCCAAGGTCCGCAGCTCTCGCTCCACGCGGACGTTGTGCGATCGGAAGGGTCTCAATCCCTGAGCAAAGGGATACTCTGGATCCACGCGAGCATTCTTCAGGTCGGGCAGGAAGGCTTCGCAGCGCGCTCGCATGCGCTTGATGATGGGCGTGTCGATAGTCAAGTCCAGGGTTGACTTGTGGGCCTCGGCAATGCCTGTTGGACGAGGCGTGAAGTCGTTAGTCAATGTGGAAGAAGCTGGGGAAATGGTGCTATCAAGCGTGCAATGCGAACGGGAGCCGGGGGGGGGGGTTTATGCCTACCTCCGATCAGGAGAATGTTGTCGTTGCGAGGCACGAGGAACACAATCTCGTTGGAGTCGTGAACCGCATCAGCCGTGATTGTCAGGGCGGCCTCGACCTTTGGAAAGTCGATGCCATCGTTGATGACCCGGATTAGTCCTCCGCGAATGGGATAGCAAGTCTCGTCACCAGCGAGAAGCGCGCCGGAGAGACCGGTACAGTTGATGATGACGTCGGCAGAGAAGCGGCTCAGAAGCTCTTCTTCGATCTGTATGAGGTCGTCGTTGATGGTTTCGGTGACCATGGACGCGCCCTTGGCCTCTACCAGTCTCATGAGCCACGCCATGGCCTGGTCTGTGTCGATGATGGGAGCCAGAAACTCGTAAGCGTCGACACCGCCATGGGCAGGGTCGACTCGTCTTGCGTTGAGAATCTGAGGATCACGCCTGAACCCCGTCACACCGGCGGCAATAATCTCCTCCATCTTGGAGAGCTGGTCAGGGTCCTGATCGACGGGGATGGGGAAGAAGAAGGCGCTGGGCTTCATGCGAACACCCGAAGCCTCGCGGATCGCCGAATCCGACGCAAGCATGTTCCATACGTGGTATGCCTGTTCAGCAGCAAGCCTTTATTAGCTCGTGTGCCGCCGTCGCCGTGTAAAAAAAAAAAAAAAAAAAAAAAAAAAAAAATCGACACCGTCTGTGCAGCGCGGCCAGGAGTTGAGGACGGGCATGGCGGGAGAAGCAATTGCACTTACTGTCATGCACCATCTCTTGGAGTTGGCCAGGGATATCTTGTCCGTGTGAGATCCGCAGACGGCTGGCGGGAACTCCCAGAGGGCACCGGCGATCTGAGAGGTGAGGCGCTGTTCCTGCGTCCACGAGGCCCACTCCTTGGAGAGGATGGTGACTTTGTAACCGCGATCGAGCAGACACCAGGCGTTCACGAGGCCGGTGACACCTCCACCGACGATGAGCACATGCTTTGAGCCAGGGCCGGGCCGGACGAGAGGCGTTGGGAGCGGCGTTAGATCGCGCCACAGAACTAGATCATTGGGTCGCGGGCCGGTAGACATGATTATGATGGTGAGCGAGCGTTATTGAGATGTTATGCTGTTGACTCTTCAGGACTACCTTTGAAGACACGTCTGCAAGTCCTTTTTTATGTAGAGGAGGTGAGGGCAGGGTTGTTTGGAGCCAGGAAGGATGAACATTACAGGGACGATGTAGTCATTTATATAAGGAGGGCCAGCCTTGTTCAGTTCCCTTGCAACACAACAAAAGTCGAAGGCAAATTAATGAATAAATCAAAAAGAAACAAAAAACAAAAACTAAAAAATAAGAACAAAAATACAATAAAAATAAACTCTGCACGTCAGGCTATCGGTACGCATTGGAAGTGCTGATTCTAGACCAGGCAGTCTATTTGCTGCCTGCCGAGAGATATTCTTGTGGGTGTGTGGCGAGCAGGCCGACATGAAAAAATGGTCAATATATTTTTCCGCACCCTTGTACTTGGTTCGGGGAGTATGACAGCAGTAAAGAAGAAATACGACAAATTACGAGAGCTGGGAGAAGGTTCGTGCGAGGCGGCCGAATGTGAGGGTTCGGTCTAATGCTCACCGCGAACCTCTGCTGCGGGAACAGCATGATTTGGCCGGCATGCAAGGCGTGCGGGAATTGTGAACGCCATACAAGATGCCGCGTTTCTGGCCCTTGGAGTGATGATTGGTAGCATCGGCCATGCCTAAAAAGCGTTAATTGCGGCAGGCAAAAAGAAGCTTATGTTGGATGCGGAGTCGCAGCCCGTCAGCTTCGGGGGGCCGGGACCGTCTTCAAGTTTTTCTTTTCTCCTCTCTGCAGGCCCGCTGGCGAGTTGTGATGTTGTACATGCATCCATGTCACAGACGGATGAGAAGAGGCAGGTTGGACGAAGCAAAAAGAAGAGAAAAGACGAAAAAAAAAAAAAAAAAAAGTATATCCTGCCCGGGCTAATGCAAGGTGAATAATCCATGGCAACCTTGTCGAAGGGGGCCATCGACATGGTTTCTCCGAAACGCCGCGGCGCGGACATGCTTCATGATGAGTAGGTACAACGCAAGTTGGACTCATGATTCGACGGCATAGCCGTGCTTGTTGATACGTAGTAATAAAGCCAGACGACGATATTTGTGTCGAGGTCAAGGGTTGTGCAAATCACGACAGAATAGAGAGCATGATGGAAGATTGATGGATGGAACCGACCAAGGATCTCAGGCAACTACCCGCAAAACCGACAGGGAAAAAAAAACATGAAATCGGCAGACAGGGTTTCTACATGGTCTTTTTGCGGATAGGCGTGGCTGACATTGTCAGACAGGACCCGAGAGCTGGGGGCTGATCGGCCGGGAATCCCAAGCCGCTGCCCAGGGTCAAGGAGATGACAGACAAGGGATATTCAAGAATGGGTGAGTAAGAAGGAAAGAGTCAGCAGAGGATGGAGGGTGAGGTGCACCACGTGGAGTATCGGGATTCGAGGTTTTACATGTGCGCCGTGTGCGTACCCGGGGCGGATGCCGTTGTGCTCATGGCTGAGCGAGGTTACGTTTCAGCTTTGGCCCACAGCTAGTGGAAAGGCTTGGAAACTCTAAAAAAAAAGAAACGTGACAAAAAAAAAAAAGAAGAGTTAGGGTTTGAAAGAAAGAGAGCGGCGTTAAAGGTCTATACGCTCGCATGATGGCCGGCCCATTGTCGGCTAAGAGGCAAATGCCTTGGGGGCGTTATACATCGTTGTAGACGCATATAAGGATATTATAGGTGTACATGTATGCATGCATTCGTATGCATAGAAAGGGGCGGGGGTGACAGGGAAATGAAAAAAGGCAAGTGCCATCTCCGGGCCGGAGCCAGAATTGCGCAAGCGGGATTTCGGAGGGAAAAGTGGAGGAGAAACTGTCAGAGCCGATGTCCGGACGCATGAACAGGCCGAAAAGTCAGGTCAAGCGAAGCCCAAGCCTTGCCCGGCAGGGCAGAACGGGGGTAGGATAGGGAAGCAGAGATTTCGCCATCCTTTTTTTTTTTTTTTTTTAGTGCGACAGGGCCGACGGGCCAGCTGGGGGGGCGGCGCGGGGCCGCGGGCGATGATGGTAATGAGGCTGACGGCGGTGGTGATAAAATTGTGCTGAACTTTTTTTTTTTTTTTTTTACACCTTCTTACGTACATCACGCATATAACGGCGTACAACTTTTCTTCTTTTTTTGCAATATTAATAATGATGCCGAGGCTGGGAAGGGGTGTCCGAGGCGAGAGGTGCGGCCGGAGACGGAACCGGATGAGGCCGCCGGAGCGTACGACCGACGGGATGTGCATGTTGACCACGGTATATGTTATGCCCTTACCGGGGGGTGGACAGAAAAAAAACCAGCCGGCCGAACCATTGTAGAAAATGAGGTGCAGCGGCAGCTTTCTTTGGCCACCGCACGTCAGGGTCTGCCCTACTAGGATGCACGTATTCTACCATGTAGTCTGTACAGAGCGAGCACACATAATGCGTTGCAAACGCGGTCCTTCCTCGATATGTACTTTCAAGACTCAATAGAACGGCCTCTCCAGTCACAGCGTGACAGCGCAGGCCCGGGCGCCCACTTACTTAGTAACTAGTACAGATGGCATGCCTGCAAGCGTGTGGCTGCCGGGCCGTTGGCGGCCAGCATCTGGCCATTTGTTTTAGGTTTGTACTGTACAGTACTCAGTACACCCGGCACCCTGCCCCCCCGTGCCCATGTGCCGGCAGTCGGGTTGGTTGTGCACTGCCATGGCCGAGACATTCCTTTTCAAGGTAACCGACATGCACTCATCGTCTAGGATTATCGTGTATGCCACCCATGACACGGTTCTTGCACACATGTGTGGTCCCCGAGGATGGTGACATGGAATCCGTCATCATGCCTCACCGACAGAGCAGAGGCCATTGCGTTTATCGCCCGGCTTTTCGTCGCTGCTGCTGCTACGTTATACAATAAGTCAAGCTGAACTTTGCGTTGGTGCCGGAGCCATGTACTGATAATGTACTGTACCCTGACCAATCTTGGACATTTGGCGTCGAATCCTTCAGCCGCAGCCGACTTGCGCTGGTGGTGGCTTTCGCATTCTCTCGGGTCCTACTAGCTAGCCCCTGTTGTCCGCCTCGACAGGCACAGGGACTAGTAGGTACTGTACCTCGCTCTACCTAGTATAGACTGCACAGCTTGTCTAGCACTGTACGGTGCATTAGTGCATGTGCATTGGTAGGTACGAAACCAAGATCCGGAACCGTTTCTCGCGTCCGTTCTCGACCTAGGTAGTTGTAAATCTGTAAAGGATGAATTTTTTTTTTTTTCTTTCCATCCCATGTCCTGAAAGACGACACGGACGTGTTGGAAAGCCTTCATGTGCCATGTGCGTGATGGCTTACGCGACAGTCCCTGCACGTACCCGCTGCTTCTGTACCTAGAGGTAGCACAGTATGTGCTGTGCTGGATGAGCAGTACCTATGCAGTAGTATCATCAAGTACCTTTCCCCCCCCGTCACGCCCCATCTCTGCATTTCCATCACGTAAACAAATGCCCGCCCACTTCCCTCCCGGTTGGCTGTTTCTGGCTTGACGAAACTCTATGACTCACCCCTCTTTTTATTTCTTTTGCTTGCTGGACTTGTCTTCTCGGCCTAGACTCTGGCTGCCGCATTTCGCCCCTCGGGGATCGATCCAGCCTGCCAAACGGTGTTTTTCTCCGGCCGAGATATACCCAGATATTATTAGTCCCTTTTCTTCTTGTTTTTTTTTCCCCTTTCTATCACTCAATCTTTTCCTTCTTTTTTGCCCGCATTCTCACTATGGACCAATCGAAATCCAACCATAGACAATTGCCATCTCCCCCCCCC
>JAFEME010000658.1:0-14153 GCA_018831755.1 Niveomyces coronatus
GGGGGGGGCGTTACTGTTCTGCAGCTGCTGTTCTGCTGGTGCTAACCTTGCTTGGTGCAGGAGTACCTATGTATGCACGTCGTAGTAGCGACAGTACTAGTGTGCGTAGCAGTAGTACAGTACATGCATACGAATGTACATACGTGACGGGGTGGTTGGAGACACACGCCAGTACCGGGCGGGGACCCTGAACGGTTAGCAAAAAAACCGCCGGTATCCACATGCCTACTACCCTGACTGCCTTGCAATATCGATACAGGTTACCACTGTATTCTCGATGATTCACTTCATTACGCAGTCGGTCACATATTCATGTATTACACTCACGATGGAAAGAAGCTGATGATACTCAGGGCCGTCAGCAGCTCGTTTCTTTTTTCCTTCTCCAAATCAGTTCGATCATGATTGTATCTATGACTTAGATCCATGTGACTTGGTACATCAGCTTACAGCCACGCAAGGACCTGCAGACATTGAGACAAGAGATCTGATTACCAGCGAGCAAGCTCAGTTGAGGCTTGCTGGTGGATCATGCCAAGGTCAACCCGCACCATCGGCGCATTATGAGCTGTGGTGGCACAATTGTTAGCCATTTGCGGCTCGTGGCACTACTCGCACTAACAGCAATATTAGTACATATATATCACTTGCTTCACTTCTCATCGTCACTCAGTTATCGTTGCACGAAATTCATCGTGTACATGTCTTCTGCATATCATCCAGATATCGCTTCAACGTCAGTTAGCAGTCAGCACAAATGAACATGCATATCAACTCATATTCATCGACACGACCTATTGGAAAGGCCCTCCAAGAGCTGGTCTAGTGTACGGTACTCATATTGATGACTCCTTGCCTCTCAGCCTACCTACATACCTAGGAGATGAGACATTCGGGGTGCAGAAATGGCTACCCTAGAATCGATGCTGACTGGCTTATGCTGCTCCGGCTCGTTGATTTGGCTTTTGACATGGCTCCCAGCTCAATGCCCCTTTCCATCAACCCCGAGTACCGACAATTGGGAACATCGCAAGTATGCATCGATCAAGAATACCGCCCACGGCATGCCGCGATTGTGTGCCGATGTATTCAGAGCTGATTCATTACACGCTCGTCTCTCGAGTCGGCCTCAGTATCGTAGCCGCCATGAGATGGCAGTCCAAACCGTTGTAACGACAAGAGTCATACTATCCCGGAATCGTTGCGCGGGGGATCTAGTGAAGTGAGTTGTCTGCCTCTCGTGGCGAGCACTTGGTTGCTTATCCGCAGATAGCCTGTCGAGTGCCACGACTACGAGTGATCATCAAAGTAGAATAGAGGACGGTGTCCTATCACGATTTTTTCTTAGCATATATTGCCCGATAGATAAAACCTAGAGTTTATTCTTTCCTTTTTCATTCCCGCGTCAATATGCTGTAGTACGCTGTCAAAATATGCACGTAAAAAAGTGCTCAGTACAGATAGCCATTTTGAGGCATGACTGAGGTTAACTTTATCGGTCCGAACTAATTTGCGGTTGTGAATGGACGTCTTAAGTCTACCGCGATACTATTTCTTCTCTAGATTGAACAGCAGCTAGAAAAGTCTCGGGGAATGTTGGTGATATATACATCGGCGGCACGATTTACACGCGCTCTTTTACCCGCCACAACGCGCCCCCCCACTCGCGATCCCACCCCAAAAAAAAAACCAGCCTCACATTATCTGCGACGACAACCTCAACACTAGACAATCCCATATACACATCAAAATCACAACGACAGAAACAAAAAAAAAAGGCCATTGCAGAAATGGAAGCCGCAGATCCCCCGGCGGCATCGCCAGTGCCATCACCCGACACCATCACCAAGGAGGAATTCACAGCTCTGCTCGACGAGTACCCTCACCTCATCGACACCATGTCCGAGTTCAAGAGCAGTCCGTTCTCCTCCCCTCCCCCTCACAACCGCTCAGAACACACAATCCCACGAAACACACACACGAGTATCTAATTCCCCCATCAGCCAAACCAGGCCAAAAGACGCTCCAGCAGCTCGACGAGTACCGCTACGTCACCGCCATCCAAGACTTCAGCGACCCCTCGACCAGCAAACCCATGACCCTCCCCGACGTCAAGCTCCTCATCGAATGGAAACTGTACATTCTTCCCCCACCCCCCTCTCATCCCCCCAAACAATCAACAACCTAACACTCTCGTCTTCCCAAAGGCGCCACGGTAAATTCCGCCCCGCCCTCATGGGCCTCGCCGCCTCCAACCACCCGACCACCGCCGCGCGCGCCATCTCCGCCGCCATCCGCGACTACCGGTCGACCTCGGACTCCGGCGCCGCCCTCGCCGCCCTCGCCTCGCTGCGCGGCATCGGCCCGGCCGGCGCCTCGCTGCTGCTCTCCGTGCACGACCCGGCGCGCGTCATCTTCTTCTCCGACGAGGCCTTCTTCTGGCTCTGTTGCTGTGGGCCCGAGGGCGACGGCAGGCAGCAGCCGACGCACGGCGGGAAGAAGCTCAAGTACAGCGCTAAGGAGTACGCGGATCTCAAGGACGCCGCCGCCGCCGTCGTCGACAGGCTGGGCGTGAGCGCGACCGAGGTGGAGAAGGTGGCGTACGTGCTGATGAGGCGCGACGGCGTCGCCGCGGAGAAGAAAAATCGGGAGACTATGCCGCCGCCGCCGACGAGGGCGGAGCTTAGAGCCGCGAGGAAGAAGACATCGGCCGAGGCGGATCGGAGAGCTTCGGAAAAGACGGCTGCGAGAAAAGCGGCCGCAAAGCGCAAGGCAGTCTCCAGAGGGGACGAGCCCGACGCCAAGAGGAAAAGGGCAAACACGAAGGCCAAATACGCCACTCCGACAGAAAAACGCGCCAAACGTGCCAAGAAATGAAGGGAAAAAACGGTAATATTTATTCACACGATGCTAATCAAACACTGTCTTTTGCTGTGCTTCAAAGCACTCCTTCTGGTTGCCAAAGGGCAACTCATCTCTAAAAAAGCCCTCTCCGGTGGCTATTCCCTCCAACATGTCCGAGTGTCGGTTAGTCTTGCATAGCGTCACCCTGACACGAATCCGCCGACGTCTAATTGTACTGGCCCGACAGGGTCGGCATTTATTTGTCTTTCTTGGGCTCGCCGGGCTGAGCAGCCCCGTATTGGTCGCCAAGTTCGTTGTAGCTCTTATGGAGCTGCTCACTCTGCTTCTTGAGCGTCTGCAGGTCCTGGTCCTTCTGAGCAAGCTGCTTTTTGAGAGCTGCGACCTCGTCGCTAGGCTTCACAACAACGTTCTCCTTGCTCTCGGTCAAGCGGACCTTTTCTTCCAGACGAATGGTGTCCTTGATCATGACGTATGTGCGGTTGAGAATGAGAGAGAGGAAGAGGGTGAAGCCGCAGAGGTACATGTTGCGCTGCGCATAGAACTTGCGGGCCTGCACTTCGGTGCGCTCATGGCCGAGTACGACACTGAGTCGGGACAATGTTAGCAAAGGAGGCTTATTTCATAACAACACATGGGGGTATTGTGGCTGATGTACGTACGTTCCGCCGCCGCGAGAGGCATTTTCCGTAGCCTCCGAGAGCTCCAGCTGAACACGGTAGACGCGATTGACACTATCGACGAACAGAACAAGAATAAAAATGAATGTTATTTTGAGGCTGTACTGGATCTGGCCGACAACCCTGTTGGTAGAGATGAAGCTGTAGCTTTGTCAGCAAATGCGCACACAATGCCTCCGAAACCTCTCTTTAGTCTGCTGGCTTCCAATGCACGTACGAAAAGATGGAGCGGCGAGCGTTGTGAGGCAGAGGGATGATCAAGAACATGAAGAGCGCCATCTCAAACATGAGAATGGCAAAGACCTGTTTTCGTGGGAGAATTCTTGCGGTCAGTGACGCGTTCCGCGATGATCAGGAGGGGAAGGGCTGGCGCACAATCGTGTAGTAGAGCGTCATCGTGAAAGAATTGTCAGCTCCTGCTCTCCACCGCAGAGACGCGAGTCGTGAAGCGATGCGTAGGTGACGCGGATCGAGGGAATAAGCAAGACTATCTTGCTCTGAAGTCCTTTAGAGGAGAGGAAGGGGCGGCTAAGCTCGTCAAGAAAAGATGCGATGCCTCGTGTGAGCGCGTTTTGTGTCTTCTTTTCTCTCGCGTAACTGTGGAAGATCGGGGGGAAAAGAGAGAAAAAAGAGGTGGAGAGAGAGAGGGGGGGGAGGAAAGGCAAGGTGGTGTTGTACTATAAGCTATCCAGCTGAGCCGAGGTGACAAAGGGGGATGGGCGAATGGGAAAAGCTGGATTCGTCTTTTCCTGTAGAGAAGGAAGAAAGTAGTAGAGAGCTGTCTTCTTTTTTTCGGTGTTTCCCCACTGGGTTATGCGGAAAAGCCAAGGTACGGGGAAGAGGGAGCTTCGCAAACAGGAACGCTGACGACCGGGCGACGTCATCGTTTCTTTTCTTTCTTTTGTGCTTGGGGCTCTCGCGGCTGTTGTGGCTGAAGCTCCTGGGGCTGTACAACTCAAAAGGTGGCTTTGCTGAGAGGCTAGTAAAGGCACGGTACAGTACAAGGCTGAAAAAGTGGGTTGTGATGCCTTCACGCGGCCTTGCTGGTCATTGCTTCGGAGAACTCTGTTATTCTCTCGATACTTATAAAAATGGTAAGAGTCAATTGTATACTAGCAGCAACGCACATTTGAATACGCCTTTTGACGCCACTGAAATAAAACCATCAAATCCGCATCCTTCCATGCCCCCTCCGACCAAACCTCTTACGTCCCTCTCTAAGATCGAAGCACAAAAAAAATAAAGAACATCGTTCCTCGTTGAAATTATCTCTTTTACAAAACCCAGATCCACCGTATCGAGCTCGATGCATCTAATCCAATGAGCAAAACAAAAACAGTCGGCAAATAAAAGGTTTGATTCCCCCCGCGCCCGCCAACACCATGAATGCCCAGCCTCGCTCCAAAATGGCGTCGCCATTGTCCCTTGGAAATGCCAATGCGAAAAAGGAGCAAAAGTTTCTTGCTCCAGCGTCCATACGTATCCGAAAGCATAAAGTAAAATAGCGGGTGAAAGAATAAGAAAGCTTCAGAGGTCATCTCCACGAAATTTGGCTGGTGGTCGTCTGTTCCTCTTGGCCCGGTCTAGTCGCTTTCGTACAACAACATCCTGATCGTCATCATCCTCGGGTAACACTCTCAGAGGCGGTTTCCGGCCCTTCCTGCCGCTATTTGTAGGCTGAGGGCTAGAGTCTGGCCCTCCAAGCTCTTCCTCTTCGTCATCCACCTTGTAGGTGTAGATGTCGTCAATCTCACCACCCTCGCTGAGCCACTCCTCGCTGTCCTGAATTTCTTCCGCTGCTGTCTGGATCTGGCTCCTATCTGGCGTTGCTTTTGCTGCTCTTCTTGGCCGAGACGACTCGTTTGAGTCTTCCCGAAGCGACGGCCTGGACGGTACCACCGAGGGAGCTTCTACGGATTGAGGCACTACAACAGCCTTGGGCACAGATCTTGGCTGTTTTCTAGGCCGTCCACTACCTGGTCGCGCGCCTCCGCGTCCTCCCGTAACCTTGACCTCGTCCCCTCCAGCTTTTCTTGGTGCCTTGGATGCTTTGGTACCTTGGCGGCTCCTGGTTCTCACACCATCAGCGGTAATGGGGATGGGCTCCTCGTCACCATTGTCATCCTCTGCCGTCGATTCATGCCACTGATTTCGCGTACCGCTCCTCCGCGTGTGATAGCCTTCGTCGTCAAAGTCGTCCTGTTCTGATCCTCGCTTGCGTTTTACCGGCCGATTGAGTGCCGACGCCGGCGGCCTGTATGCGGCCTCGACCTCACCGTACTCTCGAACAGACGCCTGCTGCCTTTTCCGTCTTACGACAATCTTCTTGCGCAGGGACTTCTTCTGCTCCAACTTTGGGGCCTTTCTGGCTATGCCCTTGCTTGTCGCCGGTCGACGCGCTCTGCGTGCAGTCTCCGGCTTCTCTCCAGCTTTGGTGTCGAGAAGCTTTTTGGTAAGGTTTGGAAAGTTTTCGCCATAATTGAAGAATAGCTCCTCCCCAGTTTTGATATCTCGCATGGCTGTAAACTTGATTCGATACTCTCCATTGACATAAAGAATACGCGGGGTGATGTTGGAGCCTCTGCGGTCATGTTCCGACGCATGATTGATGTAGCGGCTCAGGTTTCCATAGATGGCCGCGTCAACCCACATGCCTTCTGTCTCGAGCAGCGTGAAGACATATGAAACGCTCGAGTCCTCATCGAACACGTCTCCCCTGCGAGCTTCTCGCCGCACGCCCTCGTCGTGTGTGATCAGCTCTCCGACGTACTCTATGACAAAATCGTCCTGTGCAATGTCTTCAGCCGTAAACAGCCCATATCCCACTCCGTCCAACTGGCTCTGGCCCAGTACAAGCTTCTTGCCCCGTCCGCGCTGCAACTCGCAGTTCTGACAGCCCGCCTCGCGCATCGCATCAAGTTCTGCATTCCTGGAATCCCCCCTCGTCAAGGCATCACACGTCTGGCACAGTTCTGGATCGCATTCGCGGTTCAGCTGGATACAGATGCAGGGCTTTTCTTTCTGCTTCGCCTGGCAGCACTTGCCGGCTGCATAACACCCGCAGCCGGTGAATTTGTAAGCGCAGGTATCGGCAGTGCACCGACACCATTTTTCGCATAGTATCCCAGCCCTGATACAATCACAGTTCTGCATCGTGCAAGGACCATCGTGCGAGCATGGATCGAGCCCCTCTCGACGTTGATGCTCGTGCGCTATCGTGTGATCTTGCCAATCGCCAAGGAGGATCTTCTTGTGATTATCATACCATGAAAGGGGCTTGACGCGCACCGGCTCTCGGACAACGGGCTCTGGTTGCGTGATGTTGAGACGCGCAGCCTCCGAGTATACATCGCCGCAGTCCCGGCCAAGAATGCTTGCTGCCATGCATATTGGACTCTGCTGCAAGAGGCTCTGGTTGTTGGTCACGATTATGGCTTTCAAAACCATGTCGTCAGCCTCCGTCCATGGTCGGCTGCGGAAAGAGGCGGTCCCGCGACTAGGGAGAGCACAATTATTGGGGCACGGCAAGGGAGCCTCCATGTCGTCTCCCACGCGTGCCGGCAAACGACTCCTTCTGCCTCGCAAGAGCTCAGCGAGGGAAATTACACCCGACACCGCAAAGTTACGCTTCAAGTTCTTAATGTCGTACTCGCCGTGGTCGCAGCCATGGCTGAAGCAGATGAGGCAACCCAAGTAGCTATACGTGGCCAGTGTCAGCTCGGCTAAATCATCCAGATCCCCCGAGTCCGTGGGGACGATATCCTCCGAGGCCAATTTCAGATCCGAACTTCCATCAACCAACTCATCCGACCGAAGTACCTTCCGCAAATCAATCTTACTCTGCGGCGGCGAATCCTGCTCAAAAGCCAGTTTGAATGCTTCGACGAATAACTTCACCGCTTTCACGGGATCCGACGAGCCTTGCCCGTCGCTGTTGTCCCGAACCTGGCGGTACCCACGGCTTGGGCTATCCGCATTCATGTCATCCTCTAGCGTGCGGCCATTGTCTGAATCGTGGCTAAATTGGTGCGCGACCAGAGCAGGTCTCGTACAGCCAGGTATACCCAACTTTTCCAGCCAATAGTCCAGATACAGCGACACAGTTGCCGCGCGCTCGGATTGGATGGTGAGCAGGACCTTTTCCTCGCGATTCAAAGGCTTGAAACCAGATTTAAGATCGATATCTTCCAGCTCTTTGAGCCACAAATTGTATTTCGCCTCTTCGCTACTTTCGAGATCACGCAAGTGCGGCACAAAGGTAAGCATCGTATTAGCCGTCAGAACGCTTCTGCTGATGTCGACATGGTGGAAGCGATATCTCGGAACTCGCTCCTTGACGGTTTTGATGGATACGACATTGTGATGTTCTTCGCGCTGGTCTTTGCGTGTCTTGAGGTGTTGCTATGTTGCAATAATGTAAGCGGAGGGGCTCCCTACTTGGGCGTATAGAAGAAAGTTCTCGAGTTTACCTTGAACTTGACTCTCATGGTGTGCTCCGTCCTTTCGGGTGCCGGGTGCCCTGCCAGGCCGGCGAACAGGTCCGCACCACTACGCACGCGCCATTCTATGGGCTCAGTAGTCTCGACGGCTTGCACGACGAGGCGTGAGTGGTCTTTGCGCGCGTCTGCCAAGAAGTTTTTGAGCGTAGCTGCCAGCTCGGCCTTGTCCCACGTCTTGACGGGGCTGACGGCGGGCTGCGCGGCCAGGCTTGTACCTTCGCTTCGCGTTACCGGCGCTGGAGAGCCGCGCAGTGGTGTTTCGGGATAGACGCGATCACTGCCCGTCGAGAGCCGCGCATCGGTCTGCGCATCGGTTCGCGCCTGGTTCCGCATGGGCGGCGGGGGGCTAATTTCCGTGACGCCTCGCAACGTTTCACTCATCGGAGAGGATGACCTTATCGGCAGACCGAATGCCGGACCGCGCATCTGGGGGCTGCGACTGCTGCGGCGGGAGCGCGTCCCATTGAGGTTGAGGGAAGGTGGGATGGGAGCCGGGGGATACTTGTAGACGAGCGGCGGGCAGGGATGCGGCAGAGCGGCCTTGTGCGCGTCGGCGGGACGCGGACTACGAGACTCTGCGTGATAGGAAAGTCTCGGCGCAGAGGCTGGAGCGGAGGCATAGTCGGAGCTGCGGTTCCGTTTTGACATGACGTGCAGGCAGATGCCGATTGTTGCACAGAAATCGTCCCCTTGGGTCAGGCGTTAATTGCAGCATGACACAGTCCCGGGGCAGAGCCAATGGCGAAGGTGCCGCGCCTGTACGGTCCAGAAGACTGCTGCTCCCCAACGAGGGGAGATGTCGTGTGACGAGAGCTGCGGCGGCGGCGCTGATGGTGAGGATTGGTGCAAGCTGGTCAATTTGTTGCGCGTCAAACCGTTTGTGTACAATCAATGGCTCCTGCGGGCCTGCCTGCTGGTCAGCGAGTGCGCTATGCTTGATGAGGAAGTGTCGGCCATGGCTGCCGGTGGAGGACAAAAGAAAGCGATCGAAGCGTCTTCGGGTTTACACGCTGCAACGGCCCTATTCTTTTGTCCACACCGTGCATGGCCTGCTGCATATCAGACACTTCCCCTACTTGGACCCCCACCACGCCTCGGTTCACTACCCTATAGTAAAATTTATCGCAGTCTGCAGTGCGGGTTCTCCTATAGCTCTCGATTGATTGAATTCACATTTTTCATTCTCCGCCGGCAAGGCCGCTTGGTCTCCATTCCCTCGGGTCTCTTTTGCTCAGGTTTGGACGGCGTATTTAGGACGGCAGCTATGTGTCACCAATCGGGAGGAAAGCATAGCATGTTACGTCTGAACTGCTATATTCTACCCGTATCCGCGTAGTACGATCTGTATGCAGTATATATGTTTGCTGACCTATGTACCGAGTAACACCTCAACCGGGAGCCGCTATATGTATGTACCTTGCCACATGTCGAGGACACATGCAGCGAGATACATCACTCCCAGGCTGAGACAACACATGGTTGTTGCAATGCCGGCGCAGAGTCGCCTGGCAGACGGCGCAGCTCGCCGAGAGTCATGGTAAAATGGTAAAGCCACCGTCAGGATACATCCCGCGATGATTGCCCTTCGGTGGCCATCACGAAACGTATCCTTTTGTTGTCCACGTAGATGCAATTCCGACTAGCGTCACGGAGCATGGCAAACGCGAAAAAGATGTAAATTTAGCTAGGTAGAGAAGTTGAAACGTCGAAGCCGGCCTGAACGACGAAACACGCGATGAGCAAACATTTCCTTTGCCGATATTTATTGGTAACGAGGGTAAATGGTAGTATCCTCATGGGAGCCGATGCGCCGGTTGTCGTCGGGCATGATGGCGAGATATTTCTATGACGTTTATAACGACGCCAAAATGTCTTGGAAGTGCCTAGCGCGTCGGCGGATGTGCATCCCGCACTGCAAGGGAGGCAGAGTATGTACAGTAGGCCAGGCACGGGCACAAGGTACCATCAGGTACAGCGCAGGAACAATGCTGCATAGTAGGTAAATACGTTTGGTCGATGCTTTTCTGCCAATAGTCTGTTTGTTGCCCATTGTTCATCACGGGAGGATACGAACGATGGTTGTGCACTAGAAGTCGCTGTCCCTGGAGTTTCATGGCTGAGAGCACCCACGCCATTGGCCAGCTACAGTATGCCATCTCGCCCTATACGTGTACAGCAACTGCTGACCTTAGTACATTAGTAGTACCTATGTATCGGTAGTAGTACTGTAGGTAGGTAGATTATACAGCGTACACGCATACGTACAGTACATACATACAGTACCCGAGTGCCTCAGTCTGCAGATTGGCTGTCACCACAAGATGCTGGCACAGTGGATAAACAGGCCTCAATCGGTATTGCCGGGGCAACGCGCGCTGCATCTCGAAGCGACAGGGGTCCCCAGAACTGCCGTGGATGCATCGTCCGTTCAGTAGTCGCCCTCATTGTTCAATTTTGATCAAAGCAATGACGGTAGTGTGAATGAGGCTGCGGAGATGTGACACGGCTCTAGACAACTCGTTGTCAAAGCAAAATAGCCGGCAAAGGCGTCGTCAGGAAATCTACAGCTGCTCCCATCCTACGTAATAGTCGGAAGCTCGGTGAGAAAGCTTCTATTTTAGTTTTTCTTTCGTATCCTTTTTAAAAAGAACAAAGTTGCAAAAATATCCGTGTAGAGAGAATACCATGGTCAACCACAAGCGAATTATCATTGGTACCCAGGGATGACAATATCCCCCATGGCCGAAGCGCTGGCAGAGGGCGGTTGGGTGGTTTTAACTTTGTTCGTCATTTATTGGTTCCTTAGTTTGGACTTGGATCTTCCGGAGGCAAGTCAGCCGCATCTGGAATGGACAACCGCCCCACGAGAAGAGAGAGAGAGACGGAGAGAAGCATGCTGGCCATGCCGAACCGACCGTGGCGAAGCAGGAAAGCCGGGAGCCATGGAGATTTCCGAGCTGGCGGACGCTTCGTGCTCGGTCTGACGCGTTCACACGCAGGGAGTAAAAGTCATTTGAGTTACTGGGCGGGATCGTCGGCAGCGTGACGGGAACCTCATGGACTGGGCGACTAAGAAAAATAAAGTGGTGATGTCGTCTCGCCCGAGAAATTAGGAGAGGAGAGGAGAAAAAAAGAACGCAAACGGGGATTATTTTAAATGCAAATTAGGTAGGTTGGCTGGCTAATAACTGCTAGTGCGGAATAGTCAGAGCGCTCAATGCGACACACACACATCGACGCGCCGTACCTACTGATGTACAGTACCGTATGTGCCCATCCATCCATACCTCGCGCGCCCAATCTGATGATGAGACAAAAAAAAAAAAAGGAACTGTATGTAGCCACGTGTATCCTAGAGCCCCCTGTCATGGTTCAAGAGTTTTCAATTCATGGAGGACGCGTCGCATTAGTCGGAACGACAGCCAGTGATGCAGAGAGACAATTGGAGACGCATGCGATTCCGTTATGCCACCATCTGCAACCCAGGCTAATCCTTATGCAAATCGATAGGCGCCAAACTCACCGATTCTTTGCCAGCAACGCACTGGACTGGTCACTGTAACCTGCCGCACAGGCTAGTCTGGCGCTGCAATAAGCTCACGGAGCTCCCAGAAACAGAACAGGGTTAGACTAGTGACCCCACCATTAGAGAAAAAGGATGACGTAGCCGTAGAAACCATTCGGCAGACCAGTAGACCAGTCAGTCCATCAATCTACTGTACTGTAGTACTATGTACTCCCTACAGTACCTCAGTACTCTGCTCCTAGTGAACCGAGAGAGCTCCCCCCCTCCCTACTTTTAGTAGTAGTAGTTGGTGGTTAGACACTTTCGGCCTGGCCTGGCCTCTCCCGCCCGCTTCCTCCAAATAAAATCATCCGCTCTGCCCTGTCCATCCCTGCGACCGCTCTACCATATTCCTTTTCCGTTAATATCTCTGCCACTTACACGCCAAGTAATCAATCAATCAATACCCAGCGCGACTCGTCCGTCTCCGCATATCCCCCTCCGGCCACTGCAGTTCAATCCGGTTCTATACAGACTCGTCCAGCTTGTTGCCGCTCTGTAAACGCCCGCCTCATCCAAGATGCATCGCACCTACTCCATGCGCCAGTCGCGCGCTCCCACTGCCTCGCAGCTCCAGGTAAGTGACCTTCGCACGATGCAGTTCTCACCCGCCCACCTCTGTCAGTTGGCAGGACATGCTCATGACGGCTAATCGATTTGCCAAACAGACGCCTCCTCCCCCTCCCTCGTCCACCAAATCTGGACGCCTCTTTGGCAAGGGCAGCTTCGGTACGTCGCCCCCTCTACATGCTACTTCACACCCCTCTGTCGTCCTCTTCCTCCTACGCGTGCGCCTCGTCACAGCAGCATGCTCCCCATCCCTCGGTCGACCTTGTCAGCTAATCAGCTGAATCGCAGGACATGCACTCCGTCGCAACGCTGGTGGCGCTTTCGGCCCCGATCTGGCCAAGAAGCTCTCGCAGCTCGTCAAGATGGAGAAGAACGTGATGCGCAGCCTCGAGACCGTCGCCAAGGAGCGCATGGACGTCGCTGTAAGTCAACTCGGGCTCTGCGTCGACCCACCACTCGAACACAATCATGCTGACTGCCAACCAGCAACAACTCTCTGTCTGGGGCGAGGGAGCTGATGAGGACGTTTCTGACGTCACCGACAAACTTGGTGTTTTGCTCTACGAGATTGGCGAGCTCGAGGACCAGTATGTCGATCGCTATGACCAGTACCGCATCACCATGAAGAGCATTCGCAACATTGAAGCCTCGGTCCAGCCCAGCCGTGACCGCAAGCAGAAGATTACCGATCAGATTGCTCAGCTCAAGTACAAGGAGCCCAATTCTCCCAAGATTGTCGTTCTCGAGCAGGAGCTCGTCCGTGCCGAGGCCGAGTCCCTCGTTGCCGAGGCTCAGCTGTCCAACATCACCCGCGAAAAGGTCAAGGCCGCCTACACGTACCAGTTCGACGCGCTCCGTGAGCACTCCGAAAAGGTGGCCATCATTGCTGGCTACGGCAAGCATCTCCTCGAGCTCATCGACGACACCCCAGTCACTCCTGGTGAGACTCGTGCTGCCTATGACGGCTACGAGGCCAGCAAGGCCATCATCCAGGACTGCGAGGATGCTCTCACCAGCTGGGTCAGCTCCAACGCCGCAGTCTCCTCCAAGCTCTCTACTCGCTCTCGGGGTCTGTCTCAGCGCCGCCGCAACAACATCCGCAACCGCGGCGAGGGACACGATCTGTCCAAGCAGGATGCCCCGCTTGACAATGGCTCGTGGCGTGAGGAGAGCGACGAGGAAGAGGAGCTCGACAGCGATGCTGGTCTTAATGGGGAGCATCGCGGTCGCACTCAGGAGGCAGCGCTTGTTGTTTAAACGACAACCGACAATGATTGAAGGATACACTGAATGATGGAGACAAATATATCGTGGGTAATGAAAATGGATAGCTGGTAACGGTGTACGGAGATTACACGGACTAGTTGTTCCGTAATTGCGGTAATATCGAGTTTGGAATTGGGAGAATGACGGCATACCCCGGGAAGGCATTTACGTACGGCCTTGATCTGAAGATTTATATGCTAGTAAAGTAGTCTTTTTTATTTTCCTTCCTTCTTTCTTACCATGTCTTTCTGCTATGGCTTGATGTAATGTCCAAGATATGAAGAACGGATGTCAGGGTATAATTTAACTTCATCTGGCGACCCGTCTAGTGAAAACAGCAGCCTAAGCTGTCGCCACCAGATCCGGCTGATCCATCTGGCTCGCAAACCGCTCCACCTGCACGTTGGTGATGTGATGTCCCGGCACGACCACCAGCCCCAGGAACCTCGACGTCATGTCCAGCGTCACCTTGTCGCCGCCGGCCTGCGCGGCGGCTGTCTGGGCGCGCTGCTGCTCCTCCTCCGTCGGCCGCCGGTACTCGTAGGTATGCGCCAGGACGATGTTGCTTTCCTACAGAAACACAATAGCGTAAGGAAGATGGTTAGGTCGAGGGAGGGAAGGAGGGGGGTAGACACAGAGAGAGAGAGAGAGAGAGAGAGAGAGAGAGAGAGAGAGAGAGAGAGAGAGAGAGAGAGAGAGAGAGAGAGAGAG
>JAFEME010000659.1:0-14134 GCA_018831755.1 Niveomyces coronatus
AGTAACCTCGACGGTATGCTAGGTTATGCGCATCATACCATGCTCTTACCTTAGGGTCGAGGTACTCCTCAACGTCTTCCAAAAGGTCTGTTTTCATGGCCGTTGGAAGTATGACAGTGTCCATTGGCCGCTGAACTCGCCTCTTCGCGAGTTTCCAGCTGTCGCCGCCGTTCACGTACACTGCTGTCTTTCCAATTGCTTTCATTTCGTACGCGGTTTTGCAGTCGTCCATAAACTCTTCCAGTATTTTTGGAGAAGTGCTGAAACCACCCAAGAGAAGTTTCTGCCCCCTCCATGATACCTCTTCTGTGGTGCGTACAAACAGAAGATGACACTTGTACCAAAAGTATTTGCTGATATTCCATGGCATATGCTTGAGTCGTTTCGAGCTTTCCCTTTCCTGAGAAGAATGGAATGCGACGATAGAAGATCCGACTGTCGAGGCGAACGGTTGCGATTCTATCCAGCTGAGTAGTATGTCGTGAGTGTCATCAGTAGATATCGTCTTGGTGTACACTGCGAGCGATTATTATTGTGCAACTAAGAGGACTGAATCTTTAACGAACAGAAATGGCTCTCGAGAACTGTTTTAGCATGCTTATAGATGTATTTGACCATAAACATGGCCAAAACGACGGCGCAGAGAAGCTGGGCTCCGAAACCAAGATGATTGTTTCCTGATGCAAGAGGATGGATATAGCCCAAAGCAACACTCAGGCCGGGGAAGAAGGCGTCCAGGAAGGATACCTGGGAGTAGAGAGTGCCAAAGACGTTGGATGACATATTGTGTTTTGCGAGAGCGCCTTTGCGAAATGATTGTGTAGTCGAAATACGAAGCAAATTGTTCGTCGAAACACTGTTCAGTCGATGCGCTAAGCGTTGTGAGCTTTATATACACGACGAAATATTTCCTTTTCCATCAAAATTGACCGAGACATAATAGCCGCTTCGTATTCAGCTGTAGTTCGCGGTCATGGATTCAGAGACCCGCATACAAATCTGGCACCGATACAATCTGGCAAGGTGCCAAGCTGCGTGATAGTGTGGTAGCTAGGCCCCTGCACGTGTACAGTTCCAGAATTCCCCGCCGCTAGCATCCTTGTAAGCCAATCACAGTAGGATGCCACCCACCACCAACTGGACCAAAGTTCTGCAGACCTGCAGAAATCCAGACGGCGCTCAACCCGTGAGCGCGACCACAGAATGGTGCACCCTTCTATAAGAGGGCACTACCGCCCCGATGGTCTCTGCTCCCTTGCAACCATCTCTGAGACTCATCAAGCCATGTCAGCCACTTCTGCCCTCTCTCAGTTTCGAAGCCTGCTAGGCAAAGCTGATCAACTTTTACACAAACTTGACAAAATATATCCCACAGAGGAACAATGGGACACTCTGGGCGAGTTAAGCGAGAAGCTCGCAGCTTCGGTCACGAAGATGGGTCCAAAAATCAAAGCCTTGAGAGAGTGGAGAGCGGACAAGGCGTGGGAAGAAAGCGAAAAATATAGATCTCAAGCTTTAAAATGCCAAGGTGATGTTTTAGCTAATGGTCGGCTCAAGCAATCCCCAGTGTTTAGGAGAAACATTATCACCATATTCGAAGGTCCTAAGGACTCAAAATTTGATACCGAGGACACCAAGTTCCGCAAGACTACGACGCGAAAAAGATGTACACAGATCCGACAACTAAGTCCCGATGGTATTCTTTCATGGGCGATTGCCTTTCCGCCAAGTCTCTGGGCCGGAGGATCTATGAACTCAGATACATTCGAATGTCTCCTGGTGGACATAGAACCAGATCATTACCCTTCGTGGCCGCCGATAATATTGGAGACACTGCGCACCCTTCTGGCAGACGAGACTGCGTTGCAAAAATCAACGGAGTATCACGAACTTCTAAATAGTATGTGCCTCAACTTAGAGGACAAGCTTGTGGGCCGATCTCGTTACTTATGAGTTAGCCTACAATGCCCCTTCGGCAACCAATCCGGAAAATAGACAAAGAAAGCGGATACGGCTCGGTCGAACTCGATTCTGTTCTAGTACTGAAGATAGAGGTACAAACATTTTGGCTTGATCCTTCCGGTTACTAATTTTGGTAGAGCAACCACAAAAAACTATTGACATAACTGCCAACATTCGAAACGAAACACAAGAATCATCGCAGAATAAACATAAACCTCGAAAGCTATTTGACCCTCATCCACTGAGCGATGAAAACAGAGGTAAAAAAGTCATAAAACGAAAGGAGTGGTTGCTGATCAAGTCCTATTAGAAATGAAGCATATGTGCACAAATGCACCGATCAGTCGCGTCGCGGAGCTACCTGAACCACTTCGGAAGGCAGTGCAAAATAGCGAACTCTTCAAATGGGAAAGAAGCCAGGGTTTTGCGACAACGGGATGCGTGACAGCCGTGTTTCCGAAAGACAACACCCAAGACGTGACCTTCACATTGTGGTGTGGAAATAACGAAGGATACCACCTTATCAGCTTCTTCGGCCTTCAATACGCTATGTCTTCGCAGACTTGAAATACACGGTCCCCCCTCTGACATATACAGAGTATCCGGCCGGCACAGTGTAGGGAAGAGATTCGATAGATGGGATTGTATTGACGATGTGTTCTTGGTAGTCGCCTGTTTGTTGGTGGTAAATGGATAAGTAATGACCTTTAAAGAAAATCGTCCTTTTTTCCAGCGTTGCGGGGAAATATTGAGTGATATCGTCTTCCTCTCGCCCAGCAAGAGCATCATCCCCAACCTATAAGCGGGCATTTATTAGCCTTGAGTGAAAGTGAAACAGAACGCCAAAAGAACTCACAGCCATAGTTAAAAACACGTGCGGCGTTTCTATTGTGCTTGTCGCTCAGAAACACAACATCAGGGCGACTGCCGCTCAAACTCAGACAGTTGCCGCTATGCAGCTTGCAAGTTTTGCGCAAGTTGAAAGTGATTGCTCGATGGGTTGAGAAACTCTTGCGAAGTAAGCGAAGTATAACATGTCGAGACGGATGTTGGCGGAGTGCGTTCTGACTTGTTTGTGAAGAGTTTTGGGTGGGGACGATTATGATTTGTTTCGCAAGCGCAAGTAGTTGCGGCCTTGTCATTGCGGCCTACTCTCTGCCGAACCATATGGAAAAAAAGCTTAGTACGCCACCGTGGTGGGACCTCAGACAGGCCACGTCATCGACATGTGACTGGCTGTCATGTCCCACTTTAATTGGAACTCGTGATATCGCACCGCCTCAAGGCGTGCTGTAAGTTGCATTCTCACTTGCGTCTTCTCTTCGCTGCACCACTTCCCGGCCTATTGTCCGCTTTTATCTTCGTCGGTGAAGGAACCATTCGTCGAGTCAAAACTGTAACTAATGTGTCACATTGGGCGTCGCTCCACTACGTTGCGCTCATGGTTACAGCGATTGGGCATCGATGAAGACGGTTGCGCGACATGCTGTTCTCATTTGTGACTCTATAGCTAGAAAACTTGGCATGGCACATTTGGGGGTCTGCGAGTGCAACATTATGTCGGCATAAGGAGTAACGTGTCTTACAAACAAAGATCATGCCAGTGTCCATCTCAATGAAGTATCCGGGTTACAGCGCGCTAGAACCCTTCATCACGCCCGGGTACTTGTAGCACGACGCCGAAGTGGGTATAGGTCACTTCGGCCAAAGCATGGCATTTCGCTGGCAACAAAGTCCACCGTTCTTGCCCATTTGCCCTATGCAGCACACATAGCACAAAGCCGTAGTAGGCCCAACAAATTGACGCATGGCATTTTGCTGGCAACTAGCCGCGGTAAGTCACTGGTTACTCACTTTTATCGACCTACAGATATCGGCAACTAATTTTAACACAAGTCGTAAGCGCTGGCAACGGCAAAGTGCAGGTTACTGGTCTTGTTTGGTCGTTGGTACGCTACATTCGTGAGTTGCCAGTGCCCAACGACCGACAGTAACTCATCGTGGCTAGTTGCCAGTGTAGGGGTACGGTTAATTTTAGTTGCCAGCGACCGCAGGCACATCAGGCAACTCACGGCTAACTGTCATTTGCGTAAGCACATCGCATCTAGGGCGTTCTATTTATAGTTAATAGCCGTTAGGAGGATCTTATTAAAGCAGTTAACCGAAGCTTCGAGGTATTGGTGTTGAAGGTCCTGGACGACGTGCCGGTTCAGCTAAAACACATCTGCAGCAAGTTATCTGACGTTGCGGAGGGCGCAGCTGCTGACAGCCTATCGCCTGACTATGCTTTGCGCGGAATGAGGGATCATATTAAAGAATGTCTAGGATAGTGAGAAAAATCAAGTACATTCAATTTATGGAATCTGAAGCCGCGCATTTATTCGCAATCTGAGTTTACTGAAAAATCCTACTCGCTCCCTGATTTACACCGCCAAGAGGCTCCATTTATAGAGAAAGCAACTATTGGAGAAAAAAAGCGGACAGGCAGGACGGCGAGAGTTGCAACAGGTCGCGAATCAGCGAGAACAAGACGCTATGGCACACAACAGTGGGCGATGTAGTGGGCACAGCGGTGGGCAAAAATCGTGGGAGCAACAGTGGGAGGGATAGTGCGCGGAGAGCCTGCCAAACGCAACATTGGCAACACTGTGGGTACTATAGCTGGCGAAACGGTGCCGTACGTCGACAGCGAGCAAGAACAGGGGAAAACAGTGAAGAAACCATTTGGGTAATGCGCTAAAACCATTCCCCTGTTAAGATTGACAGCTGGTTGAGATCAATGGTCGGTTAAAGTTAATGGCAAATTGAGATCATTAAATTATCTTAGATGCAGTGTAGCAGAGCACGATTAAAAGCCGCACAACATCAGCCTAGGTGCTTTAGAGGGTTCATGAGTGCAGATGGTGGGAAATAATCTTCCCTGCTCGGCAACGGGCAAGACTCCACAAGCATAGAAATCTACATCATCCTCTTGGCCTGGACTTTACTTCAAAATATTAACGGCTGATCCAGATGATGATAGTATAATGACAATTCACCAGGTTGAACATCTTTTGATTTGGACGCTTGTCCAATGATATTAGATGTCCTTCACACACTTCAGTGAAGGCGGTCCAATCACATGGGCAGATGTCCCTTCCATCCTCGACTTCATACTGCCCAACCACATGGGCAGATGTCCTTTACATACTCCACTTGATACTAGCCAATCACATGGACAGATGTCCTCTTTCCAATTCTATGTATCTTATCCAATCACATGGGCACATGTCCTTTACATCCTCGACTTGATACTGCCCAATCACATGAACAGATGTCCTTACCACACTCCAACGAATCTTGTCTAATGGCGCCTCAGCGCGTTTTACCGCTCATACGACAGCCTGAAATTTGATGCCCTAAAATAAATGCTCGATGCTAAGCATGACACAGTTTTTAATTGTGCTCTACTTTTTGTTGTTTTCTGCTTTAATTACGCTCTGCTTTTAGCTGTGGTCTGCTTTTATGTCACGATCCCATGAAAGACCTGCCGCGGTATCACGTGACTACGCGGTACCTTTGTTCCCACGCGCGTCTGGAAGCCACGCTTTCTCTTCCTCTTGCTTCCTCGCGCTACGTCTTGTATCTAGAACCTAGTATAGACTTAGCCTTTGCGCATTTCGTATAAGAATCATTACTAAGCTCTTCTTGGGCTTGAGATCCTCACACGCGAAAAGATTCTCTCATTGTAGACTTATGTTAAGTTTAATAACATATTTCAATTTTAAAAAGCCTTGACAGAAGAAGTGAGCTAAATATTTAAACTAACATATTAGATCTAATTGAGCAGCTTATTCTTAGACAGCGGACTATATAACCTGATTCGTGCTGTAGCGATAAAAACCGCTTGACTAAAGCGTGAAGTTATAGCATATAGAATCTCTAACAAGGCGACTACATGCACTCGCATCCTACCATGGACGACTCGGTCGAATGCATGGCGAAGCTGAATTTGCGAGATGGTATCTCAGACAGGAGAAGTACAAGCAAGTGCAAGCGGCGGTGAGATCTACAGAAGTTCTAATCATGAGCACAGACGAAAATGCTGGTGCTCACGGCTTCTGTAATAATGAAGTTATCCACATGCCGGATGATTATGAAATGAGTCGCAATGAAGACGCTTCAGAAGGCGCGTCTTGTTTTTTTTTGGGGGTTTTATTGTTCCAAGATCCTGCGTGTACATCGGAATGGACTGCGGCTAACCGAAGCTACAGAGACCCTGACTACAGAGAACCGCCAGAATAAGCGGGCCAGATTCAAAGTCACAAAACCAAATAGGAAACGGAAAATGTTGCCATCTCTGGCTCTGGACTGTTCCAAATACTTTGTGCGGTGCGACGCAATTGAATACTTCACGCGGACATGGGAACCGACGTTCAGCGCATGGACATCGCTGTTGAGGATCACAAAGATAGTGTCAGATAATCCGGTAACCGTCGGAGGCTTGGCAAATGCTGTTCGAGCCCTAGACAGTGTCATTAGCGGCCAGCACGAACCGTACCTTCCTCCCAGATTTGGCTACGTACAATTGTTTAGTTTTTTGGAATCATTAAAAAACAAAATACAATGCGACAAATATTGTGGTTTCATCGCTGCAGAAAGTCATCGAACAAATGCTGCGATAGCATATGAGTTTTATCGCAACGCGCAAGACACCGCTACAACCACGGCCCGTTTGCGTCGTTTCAGGCTGGTAGGCGGTCGTTGGAAAACTGCCATCTGTTCTTCACCATTTCTGCTGCTAGCATTCTCCAAGGCTGCGGCATCATTTGCGTAAGCACATGGCATCTGGGGTGTTCTGGGTGTAGCTAATAGTTGTAGGGAGGATCCTACTAAAGCAGATAATCGAACCTTCGAGGTATTGGTGTTGAAGGTCCTGGACGACGTGCCGGTTCAGCTAAAACACATCTGCAGCAAGTTATCTGACGTTGCGGAGGGCGCAGCTGCTGACAGCCTATCGCCTGACTATGCTTTGCGCGGAATGAGGGATCATATTAAAGAATGTCTAGGATAGTGAGAAAAATCAAGTACATTCAATTTATGGAATCCAAAGCCGCGCACTCACGATTCGTATTCTGAATTTACTGAAAAGTTCTACTCGCTCCCTGATTCAATTTACTGTCCCCGCCAAGAGACATCCTTTATATAGAAAGCGGCTAATGGAAGGGAAAAAAGCGACAGGTAGGACGGCAAGAATTGGAACAGGTCGCGAAACAGCGCGAACAAGACGCTATGGCACGCAGCAGTGGGCAAAGCAGTGGGCAGAGCAGTGGGCAGAGCAGTGGGCAAAGCAGTGAGCAAAGCAGTGGGCAAAAATAGCGGGGAGCAATGATGGGAGGAGTAGTGGGCAACACAGTAGGTGTTATAGCTGGAAAAACGGTACGTAGACAGTGAGCAAGACAAGGGGGAAAAACAGTGAAGAAAGCATTGTGTGATGCTCTAAAATCAGTCCACTGTTAAAATTGATAGTTGGTTAAAATTAATAGTAGGTTAAAGTCAATAGTAGGTTAAAGTTAATGGTAACTTCAAATCATTAAAGTATCTTAGATGTAGTGTAGCAGAGCACGATTAAAAGCCGCACAATATCAGCCTAGGTGCTTTAGAGAGTTCATAAGTGCAGATGGTGGGAAAAAATCATTCCTGCTCGGCAATGGACAAGTTTCATCAGGTATAGAAATCCACATCCTCTTAGTCTAACCTTTATTTCAAAAGATTCATGGCCGATCCAGGTGATGATAATATAATGGCAACTCATCAGGTTGAACATCTTTCGATTTAGACGCTTGCCCAACGATGTAGACAGATGTCCTTCACACGCTCCAGCAAAGGCGGTCCAATCACATGGGCAGATGTTCTTAACATACTCGACTTGATACCGCCTAATCACATAAACGGATGTCCTTTGCACACTCCACTTGATGCTACCCAATCACATGGACAGATGCCCTCTTTCCAATCTCATGTATCTTGACCAATCACATGGGCAGATGTCCCTTACATCCCCGACTTGATACTGCCCAATCACATGAACAGATGTCCTTGCCATCTCCAACGAATGTTCCAATTGCCTAGGTAGTTACCATACCCATAGGCGTCCCTTGGCGCATCGATCCTCTGACCAGCTAAATTTGATGTCCTAGAATAAATGCTCGATTTTAAGTATGATACAGCTCGGCTTAAGCACATCGACTTTTATTTAAACTACCATCCTCCAGTCGTAGCTACAAATAGCCCTCATCCCGTTTCTTCTGCGTTCGTATTCTGTGGTTGTAAATTGACAGCATTTCAACATGGAAGCCCAAGCAACTACCTTAGCCACCAATTCTAGTTCTACAACCACTGGAGGTTGGTCGGCAGAGGAGCAAATGACTCCGCTACAACCTCTAATACGTCAAAATGCATGGCCCGACTTTGAAACTCGTTCGAGGAAATTCTCAGTTTCTGGTCGACACTGGTGCTGGACACAACACTGTCGAAACCTGCAACCTCGTCTGATGTCGAAACGGCGCTCCGAATGTTGGATGCTATAATTGAGGATGAAGCCACGTTGTACTGGCAGCGTCGACTGGCTTGTCAGCAGTTGAGAAGAGTTACAACAGCCGCGAAACAAATTCTTGCCAATCGCAGACACATTGATCAGTTCTCAAGAAAGTCAGGCCCCAACCTCTCGGCCGTTCTTCAGGATACGTATGTCAAGGCTGTTGGGGGACGATATTCCCGAAATGATGTTTGTCTTCGCATGCGATGGGTCAAACGTCAGTCGATTCTTTTTGGAGGATCGCTGTCTCTACCATTTGCATATTCCGATCGGGCTGAGAAAAAAATGTATGTACCACCCTCTCAGGTACCCGAATTTCTCTTAATATGTGCCGAGCAGAAAGAATTTCTCCGTCAGAGAATGAATGACCAACGCGGCGAAATTTAGTCTAGTATGCCACGACTTTTGCCACTAAAGTCGACATTAATTATGCTCGTTCTCTCGTACCATGTGCTAAAGTATGGTGACGTCATTCGAGAAGTCTCAACTACGATTCTTAACACTATGCTACTCTAGCTAAACCTGAACGAAGTCGGGTAGAAAGCATAACTTTAAAGATGATATGATCACTGTTTTAGGTGGATTTTAGTTGATAGTTGTTATTGTTTTTTTTTAACGTGATTCACGGTCATTCTCCTCCATTCTCCTGTCAAGAATGATGCAATGCTTGGCACTACTATGACTGACGTCTCACCATAAGTATTCTGCGTCGCCGTCAACGGATGCGTGCTCTCTATGTTGCCACCAGGAAGAACGTTCCACACGATCAGTGTAGCGGGAGAAGAGGCCGATTTCAACTTTGCCAGTTAATTAGACAAGTTAATCAAATGATGGTGGACTAGTATATTGGGTAGTAAGTTATTATCGGGCCTCCCTCAACGTTAATTGAGTGAAGGATTGGGGTATCGATTTCATTGCTCTACGAGTGGAATAACTCGTGCTGTGCGCTGTGAATCAAACACAGAGGTTGTGATTTTACACCAAATTGTTGACAGACAATAGTTCGTGTGATGACTGTTCCTGGGTGTGCGACTCGAGTCAAGACGGAGAAGCATTTTTCGCCTGACAGTTGCTCAGTAGATCATAATCACTGTATGTTCTGGGATTGCTCTTTGGAGTACGCATACGATCGTATCAGAAGCATCCAAACTCTACGGCCTGGCCCTCGCATTCTATTCTCCTTTCTATTCCCACAGCCTCACTTACCTTGGAGGACTTCGCTGCCTGTGGGCAAAATATTTCTTCGATATCAAACTTTTTAACGAATCATCGCGGGCTCGACTTCAATCTACAACAGGAATAGCCGCTGAACAATTAGACCGGTCAGATGGCCAACGACCCCTATCGACCACTCATCCTGGTACCACCTTGCCATGCATTCGAGGCCGTCATGCGCTGGGCGGAGGAACGAGTCGCGCCAACTCAAGCCTGCAAATGTGGCTGGTATCGACTTGCTGGCCCCTGCGGTCATCTAGTATGGATGCAGCCCTACATTTGTGGTCGAGTCTGTTCTCAGAGCGGCCTCATCGAATTCTGCCTGACGCCAGTCCCGTCCTATCAAGTCGATACCTATGCCCTTATGAATGCTTGCGATCAATGCCGCTGAACTTATGGGAATCCTGCGTAACTTATGATCTGGCAAAGAGCGAAAAGCCGGCGAATGACAAGATAAATTATGTATTACAAGCAGCTAGCTAGTTGAAGTCGTGAGTTTCCATGATTTGACCGGGTCACTTCGATGTCGTAACTTTTACAGATGAACTAGGTGGCTATCTGGAAATGGGTCATGGCGACTTGTCCTGAGCTCTCTTGTCAAGCTCGCGGTAGCGAGCTGGAGACGTATTCCAACATTGTGCTTGATTAAAGCGTAGTCTTCCCATAGTTGTGGTTCGTGGGAGTGCGTCGGACAAGAGCTTGCCCCAGAACGAGAAGCTACTAAATATCGTCATAAAGAGAACCCGCTGTACGCTATTTTTGTTCAAGACTTAGGCTCGCAATCATAATCTTGCCAGAAATAAGAACTTAAACAAAAATCAACTGGAAAGATGACAGCGTACGTGAATAGCGGCGACGAATGGAAACTTGCCAAGAGGCAAGCCCCATGGCGGATGCCCCCGAAACTGGGGCCATGAACTCAACATGGTGGTGGGCGCGTGGCATTAAGTCTGAAATCTTGTCCTGGCAACTTGCTACGACAAGCTACTGCTGCTTCGCCAGGCGCAAATTGTAAGCGCTGGCAACATCCCCGTGTAGGTTACTGGTGCCAGCTAGCCCCTGGCAAGTTGCCCCTCTGAGTTACCAGCGCCTAACGAGCACCAATAACTTGTCGCGGTCGGTCACCAGTACAGAGGGCTACGTTAAATCTAGTTGCTGGTGATTGCAGTTAAGAGAACAGATTACCGGCAGAGACACTCTTATAGTCAGCTGTTCAAGCTGAGCCCCAAAAATGCATGTGTCTTTTTACAGTTGCCGGCACTTGTACTCTCATGCTGTTTATTGGTGCTACGAATCCCACCACGATTGGGTAGACGGAGGGGGAAATCTTGCTGCTCAAGGGTAGACATCACAAAGTGGAAATGGTGGGGCTATAAGGCACATCAAGCAGAAGTACCTAAGGTGAAACTTCAGGGGACAATGGCGTTTGTGAGAAGAATTCACGCAGTCTAAAACGTCCTCTCACTAAACACCTTGTTCTTTACGCGCGCTTGCCTTGTCACGCAACCACCATCACGACTCCTGGCGCTCCCTCGCGAGCTTGTCCTCCAGGTATACTCGCATCTGACCGCGTCTCGCAGCTGTTTCTTGCACTGGCCTGCAAAAGGCTGCTCGCCATACACGTCATGATGCCAATGATGGTGCCCAGCACGCGTCGACATAGGCGCCGGCTGATCCCGGGAGCTGTGAAGGCTTGCTATCCCTGCTGCGTGTACTAGAGCCGCTGGTTCTGCGCGAACAGCGCCGAAAACACTGGGCTCTTTGCTGCACATGTTTTCATTATAGACCGAAAGGAAGAGGCTACTGGATGCGGCTTGCAAGAATACTACTTTTCAGCTGTTCCTCAGCTTCGACGAAGGAATACAAGTCATGATGAGGCTTGAGATGTAGGTAGTATAAACGCCACGAGTGTTTTTACCTCTCGTAACTTGCATCCTACCGGATCGTCACCGACGGCAGTATTGTCTTCGTCCTCGGACTTCCAGTATGAGCCAGCCCAGGTTGTTGGGTCGTAACGTTGTATAATTTTACATTTGCCTTCTGCACGACAGGCCGTTTCGAAAGATCCGAAAATTATGCCCTGAATGTTCCGGTTGTCGAAGAGCTTAGTCTCCAACCTGGCAGCTCTAGTCAGCGGTGGCAATCAAAGTGATTCGAGTGACGAACCCTTGCAACGTCCTTGGAACCATTCTTTCGTTACTCCCCCTTGTCCTTCGCTGTTGGCGTCTTTGTGTAGTGTGCAAGCTTGCGGGAGCGTCTGACCGTTTTCGGATCGTGAAGTTCCAGCCAAGTCTTTAATTTTTGAAGGCAAATGGGTTCTCGAGAGAACCGTAGCGACTCTAGCACTGCATGTGCAGGTAGACTGAATTGTGTCTGAAGGAAATTTGAAAATCTTGCAAGCGCGTCAGGCGAATGCCCGCCATGCTGAATTTATTACGTGGTAATCCAGGCCCTGAAAAACTACGGGCCACTTTTTCTATTAGACCCACCATTGATAAACACCGCGGATCGCATTAACAACACGCTATCATAATATGTAGACGGACGAAACGTAAAGTCGTCCAACAGTTTCAGCAGCGCCAATCGGTAACTCGTCACTATATGATGGCCAACCAAAGGAGCATAGCAGAGCTCGAGCAGCTTTTGAAACAAGCCGAGCTACACGCAAAGAGAGAACAGCAACGCGCCGAAAAGTCTGAACAACAGCGCTTGGAAGAGCAGCAACGCGCCGAGAGAGAGCAGCAACGTGCCGAGAGAGAACAGCAACGCGCCAAAAAGTCTGAACAACAGCGCTTGGAAGAGCAGCAACGCGCCGACAGAGAGCAGCAACGTGCCGAGAGAGAACAGCAACGCGCCAAAAAGTCTGAACAACAGCGCTTGGAAGAGCAGCAACGCGCCGACAGAGAGCAGCAACGTGCCGAGAGAGAACAGCAACGCGCCGAAAAGTCTGAACAACAGCGCTTGGAAGAGCAGCAACGCGCCGAGAGAGAGCAGCAACGTGCCGAGAGAGAACGGCAACGCGCCGAGAGAGAGCAACGGCGAGCCGAAGTGTCCGAAGGGCAGACTCGTGCAACAACATTATCCGAGTATATTGCTGCCTGCCACAACCTAGTCTCTTCCAGATTCAGAGTGGAACGTGATAGATCACTCACATCGAAAGGCTCAATCACGAACCCCAGAGATAAACTGTGCCCGACGAGTCTTCGGCCATGGCCAAACTTTATTGAACAACAAAGGATAGCGTCTGGTGTGCTTGACGACGCGCTCTGGGATAATGCACGGCTCTTCGAATCGCGAAGCTTCTTGTCCGGCCTTGGTGACAGAATTTCACAACGACCGATCGCAAATGAAAAGGGTCTCGAATATTTCCTTCACAACAGTGTGGAGGATCCCGTCAGGTCGATTCTTTACCAACTTAAAGAAGTGGAACAAGTCAGGACTGTGTACGACGTGGGCGGTGGTATAGTCTTTGAGAACCACCCCAACGCAATAAGCGACGTGGCAGAAGAAGTTGTCGAGCAAGAGAGCTTATCACCCCCACGAACTCCTAACCATCGACGAGTTTCTAATCAGCTTCGGCCCGATCAAATATGTGTCTATCGATCTGATGATACTACTACCGCAAGGCGGAACATGGTGTACGTTTGCGAATATAAAGCACCGCATAAACTGACAGCCCAACACCTCCGGGTTGGGCTGCGACCGATGGACGTTTACAAGGAAGTTGTCAACCGCAAAACAATTCCGACATCGGCCGATCCAGATGGGCGATTTCAGTACCACGCCGAAAGACTGGCGGCCGCTGCTATCTCCCAAACGTACCATTATATGATAGAGGGGGGGCTTGAATATGGCCTGTTGACGACAGGAGAGACGATTGTGTTTCTCAAGATCGACTGGGAAGAACCTAGCACGCTATACTACCACTTAGCTGAGCCTGGTTCAGAGGTCTCCGCGCATCCGAATAACTTGCACTCCTGCACAGCTGTCGGTCAATATTTGGCCTTCACGCTCTTGGCCTTGGGCCAACCGGGCCAGCGGCAAGAGCACGGCCAAGAAGAGCGTCGCGTGGCAATCTTGGGCTTGAAAACGTGGGTAGAGGATTTCGAGAGCACACTGCGATCTATTCCGGCCAGTGAGCGATTGGCGCCAGGGGACTTCGATTATGAGCCGACAACCTACGGAGGCACAGATCGATCGCCATATCCATTCCGGTTCGACCGAAAACCAGTTGTCTATGAAGACGAGCCAGGCGCCCAGCTGGTAAGAGCACATTCGCCAGAGTCATCAGACGACGAAATCGGACGAAGGCCCCCAGCAACACCTAGCCCGGCAGAACGGCGAGCGGGCGCTGAAGCGCGGGGGCCGAGACGAAGTCAG
>JAFEME010000660.1:0-14115 GCA_018831755.1 Niveomyces coronatus
TTGCAATACCACGCAGATATTGCGCGTCTTCGCCTTTTTTTTTTTTTTGCAGACGTCGTGGTCTCGGCTCGCCGGCAACCCCAATCCCTGGCTGGCTCCAAGGCTTTTTTACTTTTTTAATTCTCTTTTGTTTTGGCAAGCGTTTGCGTCTTTGGACGACCCGAGCACGTCACCGGCACCGGGTCTAGCGCGGTGGATCGGACCCTCGCCTCGGGACGTCGTGAGTGGCTGGCCCGGCCAAAGAGGTGCTGCTTCGGTGATATGGCGAGAGAGCGAACTTGGGTACGAAGGCGGGATGACGAGCTGATGGGTGATGTGATTGATCATGAAACGTACCTGGTAGGCGCATGATGAGCTCGGCTCGATACACTGCAAGCAGCAAGAATCAATCTACTGCTGGCGGACTTGCAGGGCTATTTCATTCCGCCATTCCTCGTGGCGGATGGGGGTCCCTAACTCGGTTATGCTACGAGTTTGCCCTTTTTTTTTTTTTTTTTCGCCCTCTACGGTTCTGTTTTAAACCATGCTGTCGTAGTTTTCTTTTTTTGGAATCTTGTATACCCCGTTATTTTATATACAGTTCTTTTTGCTTTGCCCAGACCTTTATCATGGGTTGCAGGGTGTGCCGAGCCCGCAAGGTGAGAGAAAGAGTGCCAACCTACTACCCAATGCCCTATAACCACTATGCGAAGCGCCGCTACAGCCCGCTGGACAAAGAGCGCGCTAACACGGCCGACGCTCCGGTTTTCTCGTCCTCTTCTTGACAGGTCAAATGCGATGGTCGTCCCAACGGATGCCGCAACTGCGAGCGTCTGCAGCTCGACTGCGTCGCCGACGACGGCACCGCCGCCTCCACTAAGCGATCTTCCTCCTCCTCGTCTTCCGCTGCCTCGGCCCTCGCCCTCAAGAAGATACGCACTTACCGCTCCTGCGCCGCCTGCCGCCTCTCCAAGACCAAGTGCGACGGCGACCGGCCCCGATGCGGCCGCTGCACGGCCAAGAAGGCCGAGTGCGTGTACGACGGAGGCGCCGCCCCGCGCTGGACGCGCAGTCTCGATCGCGGCGGTGGCAGCGGCCCGGTAAGCGCGCGGGCATCACCGGGAGAGGAGGAGCCAGCCGCCGCGACGGGCCGGGGACTGCTGTCGTCGGCGGCGGATGTGGAAAAGGAGCGCTCGGCGTTCTTGTCGGGCGAGAGGCGCCTACCGCCGCGTCCGGACGATACCCCGCCGTCTGCCACGTCCGAAGCGGGCGAGGATAATTTCCTGGCCGCGAGGCTTGGCGGTAATGGGGCCCGCGTCGTTCCGGAAGGGCAGTCATGGTAGGCAACCTCTTGGAGACTGTCGAGCTCGAGTCGGGCTGACTCGATGACAGGCTCGTATCCCCGACGCTTCCGACTAGCCGCAACCTGCGCCGCGCGGTCGACCAGTACTTCACGAACCTGCATGCCCTGCGGTGCTTCGCCTTTGTCCACAAGCCGACCTTTATGCGGCAGCTCGACAAGGGTCTGACGACGGACGACGAGTCTGCGCTGCTGCACATTGTCTGCGCCCACGGAGCCAAGTGAGCCGGCCGGGAAGACAAAGAGACGCTGCAAAGAGCACACTGCTGACTCTTGACGAGGTTCCATGCTTTGAGCGTCATTGGCGACCATGCCGACGACACGAGCTTGATTGAGGCGGCGGGCAACCACTGGGCGAAACGCGCTGAATACCTCTTGCTCGCCAACTTTGGCAAGATTTCCGCACAGCGGCTCATGGTACCTCCATCCCCTGTCCTCCGGGAACCTGCTCTCGTACGACTTTCCCCGTCCCCGGTACTGACGCCTCTTCGCAGACCGCCATCCTGCTGCACGAGTTCCACTTCCGCCACGGCGAGTACTCCCAGGCGCTCATGATGAGCGGCATGGCCGTGCGCATGGCCCACGCCCTCAAGATCAACGCCGAGCAGTCCGCCGACGTCATGTGCACCGACCCGGACGAGTCGGCCCCGTCGGCCGTCCACCGCGAGAGCCGCCGCCGCCTGATGTGGGCCTGCTACATCTTCGACGCCTGGGCCGGCAGCGGCATCGACCAGCTCACCATGCTGCACGAGAACGACATCAAGATCCAGCTACCCTGCAACGAGAGGAACTTTGGCCTGCGCATCCCCTGCGTCACCGAGACGCTCGGCGTCGGCCACGTCCTGCAGTTCCTGCCGCCGTCCGTCGTGCCGCCCCGCCCCGCCGAGAACATGGGCATCATGGCCTACTATATTCGCATCGTTGCCCTGTGGAAGAAGATTGTTCGGTGAGTCTCGGCTTGGGCCGCGAGTATTCTCGTGCGCGTCTTCGTGCGCTGACAGCCTGACTCGTGTGCCAGCTACGTCAACCGGCTCGACGCGCGCATGGACGCGAGCCCGCCGCCCTGGCTGCCCGAGTCCGACTTTGCGGCACTCGACGCCGACCTGCGGCTCTGGCGCCGCGAGCTCCCCGACTTTGTCGAGTACTCGGCCGAGACCATCTACGCGCGCCTCGACTCGAACCAGCTGGGCGCCCTGGTCCTGATCCACTGCACCTACCACCACAACTACCTCGAGCTGTACAAGCTGTCCATGCCGGACCTGTTCAAGCTCTCCAAGCCGCTATCCATCCCGCCCGAGCACCAGGCCTTCTTCCACGCCGCCCAGGCCAACTGCTACCACCACGCGCAGCAGATCGCCGACATTCTGGCCGAGGCCGCCGACCACGGCTCCCGGCTGCTCTCGGACAGTCTGCTGCCGTACTTTGTCTACGACAGCAGCAGGGTCATGCTCTACTACGTCGCGCGCATCCTCGACCCCAACCGGCTGGACGCGCAGGACAAGGTGCGCGACGCCATCAAAGCGGTGGAGAGCAACAATCGTGTGCTGCGCATGATGACGGCGCTGTTTCCCATTGCGCAGTCCCTCGTATGTGCTTACATTTTACCGTCTGCATTTTTCCCTCGCTGACATAGATCTGTAGTCGACCACGATCGAGCGGTGGTTGTACAAGCTCAAGCAAGCCTCAAATCGAGAAGACCTCCTCCACAGGCTTCAGTCCGAGTCGAGGGCCGACTTGCCGGGAGCCGTACTGTGAGCGAGCCGCCTTCACAAACTGGGTAACATTTTTGCTGACGCCTTCCACAGGCCCAACACCCCGCCAGGCAGCCCGCAAGACACCACGGACCTCACGCTTCCCTCCATATCGCTACACTCCCTGGCGCGCACCGGAGAAGCCGCCGCGCGGCGCGTCGCGGACCGCTCGGTAGGCGTTCGTACCGGCGGCAACATGAGCTGGGGCGTCGTGCCGTCGGCGGCGCCTCCGCTCGCCTCGACCTCGTGGGAGCACGTGAGCGCGGCGCACCAGCTCGCGGGCATGAGCCAGGACGCGGCGCCGATGCGATCGAGCCTGCAGCACGAGCGACCGGTGGCGACGACGCAGCAGCAGGCGCCGGTGCTGCGGCGGGCGGCGCCGGCGGCGCCCATGTACGAGGCGCTGGACCTGGACGACCTGCAGAACTTCCTGTCGTGGGACATGTACGGGATCCGCGACGTGGGAGACCCGATGACGGAGGAGGTGACGGATGATTTAGGGATGCATCCGTGGGCAGGGGCGATTTGAGAGGTGTGTCTCCTGAGATAGCGCAGATTACGAGTGATGATTTCAAGCGGTCAAGTTTTTTTTTAATTGTTTTAGAATCCGAGAGGAGTTTGGAATTACGGTATAAGGATGAGCTTTGTGTTTCTTTGGCATTTTGGGAGGCGCATTGTCTTTGTGACTGGTTAAAGTGTCGCGGTGGCGGTTATATTTATGAGCTACGGGGAGCTTGAATAGAGCCAACGATTCTCTGATGGCAGAAATTGAGATTTCAAGTTTGAGTATAGAATGACATTCCCAATATAATTTTAAAATCATGGATGATAAACTTATGCCTGGTCGCGTACGTACTCACCAGCACGAATGCTCATGTACAGTACGCTCCAGCACACCAATTTCCGGCCCCACCGAAATCTTTTCCAGTCCCCCCCAAACCAAGTAAAATTTTCCCATCTTCCCCAGCTCCCTCCGAAACGAAACGAGATACAAACAATCAACTTCCAAACCCAACTCTCCTAGACTCGAGAAAAAGCGGCGAAAAAAAAAAACAATGGCGCAGGGAAACATCAAAATGTCATCCAAGCCCAAGCCCGCCAAGGCCGTGCACTCCAAGCGCCAGGCCTCCAAGGTGACAAAGGCCGGGAGCAAGGCGCCCAAGGAGAGCGCGGTGGGCAGGAAGTTCACGTCGGGCCTGACGGCCAAGACGGAGGCGCTGCTCGGCGAGCGCGCCGGCCACCTGGAGCTGATCGGCAAGGGGAAGAAGGGGAAGAAGCTGACGCAGAAGGGCGGGTCGAAGAAGTTTGGCTGAGAAGGGGGGACGGGATGATTGGGAGTAAAAGCGACTTTGGCACGATTGCATGAGCGCGGCGTTTGGAAGTTTTGTTGTTACGGTTTTTTTTCTTTTTCTCAAATCATTTACGATACCGATTCAGGGGCCGTCCCGGGCAACAGCGAATTCCACAACCATCTATCTCATGCACCTAGTCATGGAGACGAATGTTGACTCGGCCATCCTTTCACGCCCATCACTCCATGGTCGACCGCCCATGACGGACAGAACTCGACCAGCGAACTCAGCGACGACCTTGATACTGGCTCCCGGTACTTCTCGTCAGTCACAACAAAAATTGTCCGATGTCATGCCAGCTTTTACCCTTTCGAGACGGATGCGGCACCAGGTCGTGTGAATCAAGTCACAGACAACAACATATGCTGCAAACGTCTGCTCAGTCAACATAGGCCAAGCCTAGTCGGAGATGAACGGGAGCATAGGGTCACAAATGACACAGCAATCTGAAAGTGCATAGCTATACCTTCTGACGTGCCGCAGCCACACGGTCAGACGAGTGAGCATGTCTGAATACGCGACCAAAATCGTTCATGGCGTGGCAGTCAATGGCTGGAGGAGGCCCTAGAAAAGCCAGCAGCGAGGCTCTTCGCGGGCGGCACCTTGACAGTGTTTGGGAGTGCAAATAAGTCGATAGAGTTTGTAGGGTCAGAGTATCCAAAGACCGCGGATGTCTTCCCATTCCGCTATTGGCAATTCGTGCACTGGCAGATATGTCTTTTAATATACATTCGAAGGTATATGCAATAAATGTATCGAGGCGTCTAATCATCTAGCCCATCTCATATCCTGAACAAGGACAAGCTGCCCCCCCCCCCCCCCCAAGACTCCCATCTATCCACATTGTGAGACACAAAAAATTGTCCCTGATAAAATATTACAAATCGAGACCCAAAACCGGAAAAAAAAAAAGGGAATCAGGCCGAGTAATCAATCTTTCTTTAAGCAACAGCGGCGAGCGCAGGCTCAGACATGACTACCCTTGAGGCCAAAGAGCACACCCCTCAAGGCCAGACGACTATAGCTTGGCCGTCTCGGCGACGGTGCCAATCTTGAAGCGGTCACCGTACTTTTGCAGCACGCTCTCGCCGTGGTACTTCCAAAAGGCCTTTGTGGCGTCCTTGCCGCCCATGCGCTGGATGACGCGGGCGCCGCCGGGATGCTCGTCGACAAAGTCTGCGCAAGTCAGCCGCCGTCACGCACACCCCCTGTTCTCTTTCGAAGACAGCCGGACACTACTCACTGGTTACGTCGTAGACGCTGCCCTCGATGATGAGCCAGACGCCATTGTCCTTGTCCTTGTGCTTGCTGACCTCGGCGGCGGCAAAAGTCTTGTCGGACATGATGACGTAGCGGGAGCTGGTGAGCGGGAGATTGGAGTCTTGACAGTGACGGGGTAAGTATCTGCGAGGCGATGATGTCGGCGAAAGGTGAAGGGATGTTGGAGGTTTCTGTTTTTTTGGGGTTTGTTTTTTTTTTTCTGTTTGTTTAGAAGTGAACGAGGAGAATTGGTGGTTTTTTTTTTTTTTTGGTCATGAACGGTAAAACCGGACTCGGGGATTTTAACCTCGGCACGACCTGGGTGAGTGCAACCCCACGCTCTGCGCCCCCCTATGCTCAGTATGGAGACCGCTGTAGCAAAGGCCGTTGATGATGCTAAACGGCGCCGTGGCGGCTGCTGGGGACGGTGGGCCGACTCTGCTAGGGCACCCCCTTTCGCGCTGGGCAGCAGCCTATGAGCGCTGGGCAATTGGCAACCATATCTCGCCTGGCATGTGCTGATGCGCTGTAAGCACTACCTTCAGACTCGTGGAGCAGTTACAGTAGCAGTTACTGCCTACTAATATCCATATAGCCGTGGCATAGTGAGCACGGTGTGTACAAGTTCAGACTCGTCAACCATTAAATGAGAATTTATTTCTAACTCTAGAATCTCTATAGCAGAGTATAAGAATATGTAGAAGTAGATCAGAAGCAAAAGAAAAAAGAACAGGTGCAGAAAAGCACACACATAGCATCGTTCAAGGCTATAACCGATTCCGTTCTATAGCATCCCCCGCCCGTCGTCATCGCTGAGATATCAAGTCGTATTATATGCTTCTGGGAAATGACCCATCTATATCGCGTCTTATAGTATCGCTTCGGATTTCGGCATCAGCGGCCGCCTATGTCGCCGGGCACGCTGCAATTGCCGCCCAAACGACACCGCGCTGCGGCAGTCGCCGTGTTTCCATCTCGCCACCGCCTCGGGCATCAGCTGCTCGAGCTGTATGACTCGACGCTCGCTCTGCTCCGCCAATGTCATCAGCACAGGCCCTCCCCCTTCCGTCTCCTCATCCTCACATCACGATACAAAGGAAACCAGATGTACGTACCGAAGGATGCGTGCTCAGCAGCTCGGACTGCTCGTTCGCCTCGGCGGCGTAGGCCATGCGCTGCCAGAACGGCAGCACCACCTGCGGGTCGTAGCACGCCTCGGCCATCATCATCAGCCCGATGTGGTCCGCCTCGAGCTCGTGCAGCCGGCTCATCGGGAGCATCACCAGGAACTCTGGCAGGACCGCGCCCCCCACGGCGTTCCACAGCAGGTACAGGACCAGCCCGCGGCCGGGCCCCGCGAGGAACAGCACAGAGCCCAGCGTCATGTCGGCCACCCACAGCTGCGACAGGCGCTCCGCGTTGTGCCGTGCCGTGAGGTGCGCCAGCTCGTGCGCTAGCACCCCGGCCACCTCGTCCTCGGTGCCGCAGATGTCAAACAGCCCCGTGTGCACGAAGACTTCGCCGCCAGGAAGAACAAAGGCGTTGGGGCTAGCTATATGTCGCGCAAAGATCCGTCAGTCCTGGGGTCACTTTTGGATTTGATGATGATTGGAGGGGGGTTCCAGCTTTTCATAAGGATAGGCACCCGCGCGAGAAGGAGGTTGGTGCCTGTCCGTCCCAAACTTACCGTCTGTTATCACATAAACCTTCCATGCTTTGCGCGGCAGACCACTGAGGGGCACCAGCCGGTTCGTGATCCTCCTCACCATTCGCACCCGCCAGTCGTTATCCGGCAGAACCGAGCCTCCCTGCTCGTGCAGGTCGGACAGCACCTGAAGCTCGACCCGCGGGTACTGCCACCCGAGCATCCTGTCCGTCACAAAGTTGAATCGCGGACGGCGCGTCACAGGCACCGTCTGCAGACCGAGCACGAAGAAGGTCGCCGCCGCGAGCATGACCAGCGCCGCCGAGCGCTTGCCCCGGACGCGCGCCCTCGCCGCGCTGGCTGCCGACCTCTGCCACCAATACAGCTCCGGCTCGGCTTCGGGGCCCTGTATCCCGCTGGTGCTGGTGCTGTTGCTGTTGCTGCCCCGGTCGTCCTCCTCCCATCTTGCCGTCGTGGAGATTGTCTGCGAGTGTCGCCACCCGCCCGAGCGCGTCGTCACCGACCTGTGTTGTGATGGGAAGCTGCCGCTGCGTTTCGCGCTTGGATAGGATCTCGTTATGAGCGGCGATAGGGGGATGGCAGCCGGTACTCGGCCCTCGCGGCAATGTTGCCGAGCAGCGGACGAAAGGGTCCCCGCCGTGCGGTTGTGGCTCCTCGGCAGCAGGCGCGCGGTCGCCAACATGCTGGAGCTAATCGCAGGCGACAGATGTCGCTGGCGCTCGCGGAGGCAAGGGAATCGGGAGGGTTGTCGAAGAGCAAATGGAGCACGGACCTAGTTGGTGTTTGTCTCATGGTTGCGCCCGCGATGACGGCCACACCGGAATTTGACGTCACTGCGAATGGGTGGGGGTGGGGACACCATGTTCGGCCCGTCCGTGCCCTCCGGCGCGCCGGCTGGCTACCCTACACCTGGAGATGACGATCCTCCGACGACATGTTGTTGACTGGAAAGCTTTTTTTTCCAGAAGAGCAAGGACACTGAGAAATGAGAGGATTATAGCTGTCCAGGCCTGTTCTCCTAATACAACTGTCTTCATGGAGACTGTACTGTTTAGGCCGCATGCATCGGCCGACGTACATAATATGTGAGCCCCGGTGGTTCGGTTCAGAGTACATCAAGGGTATTGGTACTTACTTAGAAAGCGCGCAGAGACCGCGAGAATCATCGTTCATGCAAAAAAAAGTCGTCATGGATCATATTATTGACTTCAGACCACTTCACGATGCTCGCCTTTCACCCGGAATCAGTCACTTGTTCATACGACTCCACGTTCACCAAGGTCCAGGTATCAGATTACTAAAGACGGCATCTTCTGGCCGAGATTCACGATAAAATAAGCTACAGTCATACTTGAGTTGTATTGTTACGACATGCTGTCACAACCGGAGACAGATTGTCAGCGATTGGTGTGGAAGTCAGTGAAGAACTGCGCATGACAAGCCATCGATCCCGTTTTTCCCAGGACACTTACGATCCCCTCACAAAAGTCATGCGTTTGCTGTGCAATTTACAAGGCGTTGGCTTGTCCAAGCACCATCATCTCGACACAGCTGTAGATGTCGTCCGCCTTTTGAAATATGCAATTACTGTGGACAACTTTCAACGCCGGGCCTTCTATGACTCGAAACAAAGAAGAAATGAAACGTTTCATACACTCCGTTCTCGGGACACTCCCAAAGGCATCCGGACCAGCCGTTTACTCGCCTGGATGCGGCTTTCGTCCCCATACCACCCATATCGGTACGTATGCATGTATGCTAGGATCAGAAAGTTCTCGCCTGACATCGACCAGCGCAACCTATTCCCGCAGCGTCTAATCAGCAAACAAGCTTTCGGGCAAAAAACCCCCTTGGCAGCTCTTTCTTGAACAACTCACCTCTACCTGCTCCGGCGACATGCCGTACGCCCGCTTGAATAAGCTGAACGAGAAGCCCGCGAGGCCGGACATAAAGTTCCTCTCCCACATGCGCCCGAGCTCCTGAAGCCCCTCGTCCCGCGGCCAGGCGTTGGTGGGCATCTTGAAGACGCGCTCCTGCACGTCGACGAAGCCCACGCGCTCGTACGCGGCGCGCAGGTGCCGCGCCATGATAATGGGCCGATTGCACGCCTCCGCCGCGGCGACCATGCTGCGGAACCAGCCGGCGAGCGCCGAGTCGTCCGCCAGCGTGCCGTCGTCGCAACCGACCGCGCAGTCGTACTCTTGCGACTCGAACCAACCGCCGGGCTGCAGGCTGTCAAAGGCCTGCCGCGCGATCTGGTGCTCGAACGAGGACCAGCAACCGGCCGTCACGCGCGTGTGGATGTAGTCGTACTTTTGGGAAAACTCCCACGGCTCGGACCTGCATCATTACCGAGGTGAGTCTTCCGAGAAAACCTTGATGGCGAGGAGGAATGGTACTCACGAGTCTTCGACGAAAAAGGAGACGTTGGGAGGGACGTCTTGGGGTTGAATCGGAGACAGATCCGTCGCTACGATCTGTGTCTGCGGGAAGGCGTCGCCCATCTGAACCGCCCAGTCTCCCGTCCCGGTTGCCACGTCGAGCATGAGACGAGGAGGATCCTCGGGGTCTAGAGGAGCAAAGTAGAGTTTTTCGTCAAAGAGGCGCGTCATGGCGTCAAACTGGAGCACCAGACGCTCTTGCTCGATCGAGTCGTTGGGAAAGGCATATGCTAGAACACGGTCAGTGTCTGATATTCACACTTTGTTCGAAAGTCGATGAGATACGAACAGCCGGCCTTGTAGGCATGGTATGTTCTGCCGAACTCCTCGGGAAAATTTGTGATGCTCTCCGATAGCGACTGTGACGACTCGACCCTATCAAGAGATTAGTCCTCCGACAACCAGATCTGTTCTCCAAGACCACGTACAGGTCATCTACCGAAGGCTAACGAGATGCTGTCAGTATTTGTCAGGATCATTGTCGTTCTCCCAAAATGTACTAACGTTGGATGTGCCTCGGGCCGGAAGAGACCGGTCAAACGTAAACTCGAACTCGTTTCCGCCTCTTGGGTCATTGCGGCTGGGCACAGCACCTTGACGTCCATTATTCGACCCAGACATACTGTCTCTGTGTGATAGTCAATCTGCTCCCGTTCAAGCAGTCGGTTATATTCTGCTTGACCATAGCCCGGCGGCTGTCTTGATATATTGGTGGCTAGTTGGCCGGCTGATAGATCCCACCTTTTTAGTGGCGATGGGAGCGTCACAAAAGGACTCTTGCACGTTTATGACCTCCAGTAACGAATTCCACAGCCTGCTGCCGGAGGACAGCAAAGTCGTCGCCGCAGGAATAGTGGATGGGTTCGAATCTATAACGCGTATATCCGTCGTCAAGGACCAGGGTTACTCTAAACAGAATACGGGAGCACCCGGTGCGAGAAAGTCTAGCCAGAATGAGAGAGGACCAGTGCTATGAGACTGGCAGGGCAGGCTTATACAGCAAAAGAGGAAGAGGAAAAACCCAGGCCAGGGACGTGGCTGAGGTCCCACAGTAGACGGTCCACAGTCAGAGAAAATTCAATTATTGTGCCTTTGCAAAGCTAATGCAGGTCTCTCTCAGGCGGAAAAAAACAAAAGGCTGGAAAGGAGCCTTGGACGTTGCGGCAGTTGAGTGAAGTGCCAATTTGATTATTTCAAAGCAGTTGCGGACACACAGCCATCAGTTTCGCGAAGAAAATCAGATATCTCCAGCGAGGAAGAAAGATACACCTGTCATTTCAGTTTCGAATCAAGACCTTAAGATTACGAAGAAGCCTGTGCTCCGGGGCTGTACGTAAAACACTGGTCTTGTCTACATTACGTGCTCCCTCTCCTCTTTCCCCTCACCGAGTCCCGGGGAAATGGAGCAGGATCCGAAGAAGAAAAAAAACTAATTAGAAAAGGGAAACCCACGATACTTCATACGAAATAAAGAGAGAAAAAAAAAGACAGTGAGGCGTCTGGATATGTCGGAACTGTGGATTAAAGGTTTCCAGCCCACCGGGTCACCCCGTCCTCGGCCCTAATTGCCAAGTGGACTTGGTTTGCGGCAGCTACTGTTGTGCATGGACAGGGGGTAGGTATCTAATCAAAGGGAGGAGAATGAAGAAGGGAAAAGGAACAAGTAGTTGGGAATCCAGGGGCAGAAGGCGCGTCTCGTCCCAACCAGCTGGGTTGGCCAAGGTCACGGTGAAAAGGACCAGGGGGGGGGTCATTGGGGAGGAGGCTTGACAGGGGGGAAGGAGAAGGAGGGCCTATTGTGAGCTGTTTTCTTTTTCAGACTTTTCCGGCTTTGTCTGTCTCTCCTCTTTTTTTAACCGGGGGAGGGAGGAGGGAAGGAAGAGAGACTAGGATCAGAGTATCCAAGTTAGGTCCCGCCGTCCCGGTAATCTGGGTCAATGGTAAGCCCAAGACGACGTTGCCTAGTTGTGTTCTCTTCTTCCGTCTTTCTACGCTTTGGGAGCAAGAGACAATGATGAGTAGTGATAGAAGGCACGACGCGAAACAAAATACAAAAGGTAGAAGATGGAACCCTCGGCATCTGTTATCGAGGCAGAAAGAGTCCTTTGGCGTCCTATATGTGCGATGTGCGGGTATTAGGTTAGTTGCACTACCTATGAGAGCCCGGCCGGCCCAAGGCAAAGCCCAAAGCAAGGCCCAAGGCATTTCGTACAGGCCGAGAGGTGCATTTCTCGGTGACGAATGGAGCTCGCTAGTCCTGGATGCATCCTGATCACTGTTGCTGCCTTGTAACCAAGCGGCGGTCTTGCTCCTACTGTTCGGCCTTTTCGGAGCACCGCTTGCGCGGCACACTAATGCGAGGCTAGACGTCAATCGGGAGGTGGGATTTGTCTGACCATGCGAGCCAGACGGCGGGTGAAGTCTTGAGTCTCTTCTGAGGTTATGGAAAACTATAAGATGACGAGCTTCTGCCGAGCCAGACAGAGAGGATGCCGTCCGGTCAAGTAGTTGGTTGTTTCAAGTCGTGACGATGGAGCGCTCGGGCCCTTCTGCTCCATCTGGAATGCCCTCCTATGAATAATGGCATTCGAGGAAGAACTCGGTTTCTTTTCTTTTCTTTTTCTTTTTTCCCCCCCCTCTTTGCAAATCTCTTGTCTTGCTTCTTCCCGCTTGTGCAGCACATGGAAGCGAAACATGAATAGTCACTGGTGACCTCGTGCCGCTGCCAAGACACGGAAAGAGGAAAGAAAAAAGAAAAAAAAAATAAATAAATGGCGTCCGCTTGCATGCATTAGCTAGCCGTTCATCGGCCGGGTTTCTGGCCATGTTTCACAAGATGGCGCTATGCACGCCTGACAAGAGACAAAATGAAAAAGCGAGAGAAGGCGGAGAGTCAGGAGCGGTGAGAGGGGTAAGCAAAATATGAAAAAAAAAAGAAAAAAACAAAGACTCTGAGGCATAAGTTCATCTTCTTCTGTTGGACTATCTGAACGACAAGGACAAGTTAACGCGGAAGGATAGGAGCGGAACGGCTCAACGCCAAGGGATCGTGTTTCTCGTTGAGGGTGTCATAATTAGCTTTTCTGTATAGTAAACAAGACCACCACTATTCTTCGCCTGCGCGAGTCTTTTTTTTTTTTTTTTCCTTTTGTTTCTTCGTTTTTTATTTATTTATTTATTCGTTTTTCTGCCGCGTTTATAAATCTTTGTCTTGTCTCGGACGAGAGAGGTGCCGGGGGGAAGACGCGGTCAGTGCTAACAAGGCAAAAGATTTGCACTTTTGACCATGATGAGCATTCAATGTCTGGTATGCATGTCTAGGAATTATTTTTTTTTCCCATTCTTTTTTCCCGTCGGCGGGGTTTTGCCAAGCAGCAGGCTTGATGCGAACCGGACCTTGCCCGTTGCTTGCAGAAGCCAGCGGCGCGTCGCTGAGCTGAGAATTCTTTTCCCACCTACGGACCTGTTTTTTCTTTTTCTACCCTTGGTGCGTTGGAGTATATCAATTTCCTCTTATGTATTGAGAAAACAACGAAATTAATCAAGTGCAGTCTCGAACACTGCGACGTAGAGTGGTGTGACTTGTGTTCATGGTCTGCCTCGTGGATGTACAGAATGATTACGTGCTCTTCTACCGAGCATAATAAAAGCAAAAATGACCCGAGGAACTGGATGTGATGGGAGAAGGAGGAGAAACAAGAAATCGACCAGGGCTAGAGCTTTTTTTTTTTTCTTTTTGTGACGGCATGTGCATGTGAGACGCGTGTCTGACCACATGGCAAAGCAGCCACCACTCAATGCGAGAGAGGTGAAGAAAGAGAGAGGAAAAAAAAAAAGCACTGACCTTTTCGGAAAAGCAAGGATGGGAAGCGCAGGACGCTATCCCGGCTGCAAGAAGAAAAAAAATGTATTGCGACTCTAGGACCAAACTTGCCAGTTCGGCAATTGCATGCGTACACGCGTTGAAGGGGGGGGGCAAACAAAGCTGCATTTATCAAAATCAGGCTCGCGTTGTGATGAAGTCATGAACAGAGATGCGCCGTCGTGTTTGTGATTGTCGGCGGTCATGGTCAGGGCATCAGGGCGAGATGGACCTCATCAGCTCTCTATCAACATAAATGCAGTAATGAAGAAGCCGCCTCACAAGGATCTGAGGCATAGCATCTGCGTAGAAATAGACGGACAGCTTCCCCGACACCGTATTCAACCCTTGGGTTACTGTCATTCACCGTCTGGGCTGGGCCCCCTTGGCTGGCTCGTGCTGTCTGGCCTTTGTCAAGCAGGGGGGGGGGGGGGGGGGGGGGGG